>PVIU01001812.1:0-195453 GCA_004026605.1 Ondatra zibethicus
CATCATCATACACACTCTAAGGTGACGTCCAGCCATTTCTTCGATCCCATTCCACTTAGATCTGCTGCCGTTTCTTATTGAGGTTTGTCTCAAGGTACTCTACCAATGCCTGAAGTCACAGATAATGCTGAACCCTGTACATATTTTCAAACATGCATATTTTCTCATAACAAAATGTGGCTCTTATATTAGGCACAAGAGTTGAACAGCAGTAACTCCTACAATAGGGTCTAGCTCAGTGGTACAAAGCTTGCCTACTACTCACAAGGCCCTGAATTCAGCCTCCAAAGAGCAGATGGATTCTCTAGTAAAAGTTAATAAAAATTGCATTTTTTTATTTCTGGAAATTTCCATGTAATATTTCCTGACTGCATCTAAGCATACGTGAGTCGAGCCACACAAAGTCAAACCATGGATACAGGAGGAATTGGCCTGGATACCATCTCACATAATTAATCATGAATTCTAAGTAAAAACCCACAGAATGAACTGGTGTCAGGAGCAGCCACTGAGGGCTCTGCATATGACTCATGCACTCTTTATTGTGTGCTGAAATCCCTTTTCCTCGGCAGAGACTGGAGATTCCTTCATGTAGGAGTTATCTTACTGCTATGTCTTTTTCTTTTTTTCCCTCTCTTTTCTTTCTTTTTCTTTTTAAATTGCACTTTGATACTCTTTCACACAGAAAAAATTCAGTTAAAGCTTACTAATATTAATTAATTAATTTAATTAATCAAAGTTTCAGTTAAATCTTATGAAACTGCCCCAGGGACTGGAGAGATAGCTTAGCTGTTAAGAACGCTTGCTGCTCTTGCAGGGTACCTGGTTTCAGTTCCCATCACTCACAACAGGTGGCTACCAACCAGCTCCAGAAGATCTAATGCTCTCTATGGCCTCTGTGGGCACCTGCACATACGTGGCACACAGGCACAAACACACACACACACACAAACACACACAAATAAAAATAAAATCTTGCAAAAAATTGCCCTGTAAATTACCCAGCGATATTTGAATGCAAATCTTACTGTCTTTGTATTTGCTCTTTGTATATTGGAACATGAACTAAACTCTTTCTCCCATCCTTTCATCTATGACTTTGCTTACACACATTTACACTCCTTAGGTGTGCAAAATCTCATGATTTCTCCATGTGCCCACTTCGCTATTATTTCTACCACACGTTTGTTCTCACAACATAAACGCTTTCTATGCGTAGGGCACTCACTTCAAAATTACTTTTCTCTGATTGCTTTGGGTGGGCAGTACTTGAGTACATTACCCAGGAGCCCCTCCACCAGGAAAGATGGAGCGTCTAATAACTGAAACACATAAAAATTGGGAAATCTTTATTTTCTTATATCTTTTAGATTGAGGATAATTGTTTACTTGCTTAATTGGTTCTGCATGAGCGCCTCTGACTATCTGTTGCTGGCATGCTGTCACTTTGAGGTTTTCAGTGTGGGGTGGGGAATAAAGAGCAACAATTAAACACGAAAGGTGAAAAATTATAACCACGAGAGACAGCTGGAGCTTATACGATGTGACAATCTGCTTTCCCTGCTACAAATTTGCTCCATCCCTGTAGGGAATGAAGTAAATCGGAGACAGTGATGTTCTGTTTCTTAGAGTTTTGATTCTGAAGCTGTAATTATTTTGGGCGCCGTATGAGTGAACGCTGTACATGGTTCCTGTTCTGGCTAAGCTATAAAGCCATCTTTAAATCTTTCCTCCGTGTCCATTTGAGGCTCTCAACATGCTATTCACATACTATCTCTCAGGTCCTTTGGATGTGATTAATTGAATTTTTCCACTTCACTATTCATTAGAGTAATACCCAAATATTTTGAACAATCTTCCTATGAAATATGACCTCACTAGGTCTGCAGATTAACTTCCATTATTGTAATCCTGTTTTCTTCATTTTTAATTTACTTCCAATTTATCCTTCATATAAAGTCCCCCTCTCTCCATTTTGGCCACTGTGGGTAGTGGTACCCATTTGTAAATGAGCCCTTATTAGCTTGTCGTTTAGGTTTTCATTTCTTTGTGTGCTGTTGTGTGTAGCTGATTGCAGCCTTTGATCACCTGCTGTTAGTCCTCCCTGTTCCATAATTGTGTGAAAAAGCAACAAAGAAAGACCCAGAAAAGAGAGGACAATGGAGCCAGAGTCCTCATTAGAGTGAAATGGTTGAAGCTCCCAGAGTTCTGTTCTCATTGTCACTGTGCGGAGTTTCTTCTTTCAGACTATGAAGAAGATTTTGAAGTGGATGAGGAAAAGCAAGATGAGCAAGCTGAGGATGAGGGTCCGGATGAAGACCAGACAAGCGTAACATCCAAGTTGCCCGCGGAAGGAGAAAAAGATAATTTCAGCCTCGAAAAGGAGATTGAAATCTCTTCAGAGAAGGCACCCGATGCCAGCGCCAGTGAGAACAGCGAGGATGAGGGGTGCTTGGATAGCGAAGAGGAGGATAAACAAGGCAGGTTACAGAGTGTGTCAGGGTGCTTTTGACTTTGCTTTCTGTAAGGTTAATAAGATACAGAGTTACCTAACCCAAGAATTCCCCCAAGAATCCCAGCTAGCCAGGCCTCAGCAAGTTTCCAAATTGAGGAGCTCTTCCTTACTCTGTTCGCTTTCCTTAGTTTGGGATATTTTAGCAAGACATTAGATTGGGCTTGCAGTAACCTGTGCTCTGTCTAGTTAGAAAGGTTGTTACATCCTTTTATCTCAAACTATTTCAACACACACACACACACACACACACACACACACACACACACACGGGGCGGGGAGTAGGAGAGAGAGAAAAAGAGAGAGGAAAGATTCCAAGTAGTTCCCCTAAGGGTACCCCAGAAGGATACTGAGGCAGACTTTCCTTTTGGGCAAGAAAAGTCAGAGAAACAGCAGTACGCTCATAGTTTCCAAAGGTCTTATGTAATATGATTGATGGGCAGCCCATGATACCTGCTTGCAGCCAGATTGACGCTGATTTCTGGCGCAGGCAGAAGGACATTTCAGCCCATTAGTTAATGTTACTCTTTTATACTGGACATGCAGCCAGTAGTCCTGATTGCTCAGGGCATCCTAAAGGCCCTTTGGGGCACTAGAACTCACAGAGACTCTGTCAGGAGGGCGCCTGTCATTTCTCCATGACAGTGGGAGTGGTGGGGTCAGCTCTGAGGGTGGAGAAAGAGTCTTCTGCAGGTGGGTGTGGCCAGAGTAGCCCCTGGCCCAAGCTTAAGAGCGAATATTCACTAAAAGGATAAACCAAGCAAGGGTTTGTGCTTTGGACTGTTTCTCTTGTTTTCATTTTCTTTCAATCCTGTCATGAACACAGACAGGGTGCTGACCTACTAGGTTCATAGGAGGATTTGCAGGTTTAAACTCCTTCAATTTAAAATGACTGTAAGTGTTCAAAGGAAAAATAAAGATCTTTTTAGGTAGGAAAAGACTTTTCAAAAGATTTTAAGTCACTTAAGTTCTGTCTAGTGAAACAAGGGACACATTTCCTATTTTGTCATATGAAGCTATTTGGCCTATGATCTGTGTCTTTTAGTTAAAAATTTCTCTTGGCACCTCATGGGCTTTTATCAATAATGATAAGAATGGTTTACACTATATTTGAGTCTATATCGTTTTGGTATTTGTAACTAGAGAATGGGGTCACATTATGGGTGTATTTTGAGTTGCTAACTTTTTAAAGCTTGTTTTTCATTCCAAATTATTTTCTATATAAAAATATCAAATTTTGATTTCAGAAATTAAGATATTATAAAAATTAAGCAATCAAATTGATTATGAATAAATGTTTAGTTTGTAATTCACTCTCTTCAAAATTAATTTATGATGTTTTTCTGTTAGCTTAGTGGGTGCACATGAATCTACTGATATTTTAATTATCCTCTTCTGCCCCACAGCCCCTCCGTTAGTGCCCCACCACCCACTCAAGCCACAGTCTGGCGGGGCTTCTGTTCCCACAGCCCCGGCTCTACTGCGGTCATGATGTGTAGGTTTAAATTAAGTCTCTATCATTCTATTTGTCAATAAGACTCAGGAGTCAAGGCTGGAGTGAAGCTTGCTAGCTCAGAGAGGCTGAGTAGCAACTAACTAACCTTGTGTTTTGGCCAAAGAGACATGTCTTCTTCCTTCTTCCCAGAGCCAAAAGAGTTCAGACTCTAGTCCCCTCCCTTTCCTTCCCATGCATCTTTTCTATCCAAATTGCTGGCTTCTCTATGGTCAATTCTGGTTAGCTGATCACTGGCTCTGTCCCCTGATTCAAGGTTTAACTTTATTGGGCAGTCTCTGGAATGTCAGAGTGCCATCAAAATATCCCACAACAAATTTAAGCTGGCTTGTTCTAATAGTTAATACACACGAATTAAAAGCAAAAAAGAACAGCCTTATATAGAGTAAAAGAGAAAACAGTTTTGTTTCAAAGCAATAAAGGGTCCATGAGGATGTGAACAGCATCTTTAGTACTAAACTGCCCGACAGCCAAGGTAAAAAGTGAATGAAATGCTATTAGAAAAAGCAGAATGACGTTGACTTGGTGTATTTGCAAATAAAACTGACGTTCATATTTATTACATTGCTCACACATTTAGGTATTTTAATATGTTGAGATGGATATTTTCTGTAGATATTTGCATTTTAAGTTTCTTACACAAAATGTGTGTAAAATATGTCTCAGTTTGAATATACATATGGAGTTCAGTTCATAGTTCTTTAGGACTCAGACCTAAATAATTCAATAGAAAATGGTGCTATCGTATAGAAAAAAGTTTCGTCTTAGTCAATATTTTCAAATAAATTATCCAAGTGATTTGTCTGTCTATAAATACATTAAAATTGCATTTGGCTATAAGTATAAGCGATTAGGAACACAAATGGCTTGGGTTTTCCTGTCCACTGTAACAGGGTGAAAGTATTAGGCTGTTGCTGTCGCAAAGATCCTGTGAACTCCTTGGCTCTCTAGTTGTCTGAGCTTTGTACTTTCTGGAGATCAAATAGATTTTCCTAATATAATAAGTTTTTATGTTCACGAAGAGAAAGGGATGGGTAGGTCTTCTTATCTTCCTTGCAGGGACAGCTTCAACTATCTGTGCCATGACTAATGAATACCAATAGTGATGACTAATGAATACCAATAGTGATGGAGAGTCTGGCGCTGGCTGCGGCTGTGTGTCCCTGACTGGAAAGGCCAGTACCTGGCCGTGCTGTAGCTCATCTGGTGACTCCTGCTCAGTGCATGTGTGCAGGGAATTGCTTCATTTACCTGAAACAACCTTCAGAGCAATTGTTTTCCCCCTTTATTTGCATTTTGCAATATGCAAACTTGCAAATAGTGAAATCAAATAATTCCAACATCATATAGCCAGGAAGCTCTGCAATTCAGTCACAATTATAACCAGAGTGTAAAGCCTGCCCTTTGGAGGAAAGATAGGTTTCTCAAAAGCAGAACATATCCATCTACCTACAATTAAAACAATCTTCCAGCCTGGTGAAAGAATTTGTTTCCTGCAGTTCTACAGCTCAGAGGCCTTTTGGCTTCTTTTGATACTTCTGCTTTGTTTTTACAAAGGGGAAGTAAAAACAGAATTTCTAAATTTCCCTAGATTGTCCTTTCTCTCCATGAATAAATTCCTCTCTATTCCTAGGCCTTGCAAGGTCTCCCTTCAGTGACTCTGCCCACTGAGGCAGATTGAGTTAAGCCCTTTAACCCTAGCCAGTAGGAGGTCAGTTTTCAGACATTCTCCATGTATTAAATGTTGTCTCTCAAATTACACAAACGATTAGCACACAAAACCATGCTAAGAAAGCCAGGATGGTGTGTTGCTTTGCTATTCTCTTAAAGACAGCATCACAAGAGACTTTGTAGATATGTTTAAAGGGCGTATTTTGACATCACGCCTTCTAAGGTACTTTGGCTGCGTGACCTCTGGCTAATGTTCATGTTATGTGGTTCTTAGAATATTTACTGAAAAAGTTACATAGAATTACACAGAGGCAGAATACATAATGTTTTAAATAGCTATGGAATGAGAGCCACCAGGACAGTCACTTCACAAATGCTGGGCAACTTTTGGGACAGAATTGAACTGGCAAGCTATTTCCTCTTGTCATTTCAATAACAGAATTCTCAGAGTCCTTTTGGAGGCCCTTCCAGTACTGAGTGTGCACGTGTACCACCACTTTGCCAGTGCTCTGAGATACAATTATCTCACTGTTTGTCTGCGCGTCCTCCCAGGAGGCCTCCTGTCTTCTGGACCGTCATTTTAATCAGACTCCATTGTGTTGCTCAAAACTATGCTTCTTAGTATGTGACGTGTAAGAGTTAGCAATTTCATCTGGCTAATACATAGATAGCATTTATTAGAGATGACAATATTGTGCTGTGGATTTCATGGAAAATACAGCATTTCACCTACAAAAGTGTGAGAGGCATAGCATGGGCATGGAATCCCAGACACCTGTTCATCCCTTTTATTGACATGATTAAGAATCTTGCTGTTAGTGTTTGGATGTGTTTCATTTGAACCTGCCTGCACCTGTTCCCAGGGGCAAACAATTGCCCAGACTGTCACTCTCGTGACAAGTCAGCCCTGTTTAAACTGCCAGCTAACAATTGAACTACACACTTTGATGAATACACTGTCGAGCAGCCCAGGAGTGATGGAGGAGAGCCGACTCAGAGAGGACCCTGCTCCAGGAATGGCATGTGCGGCTTCTGATCTCCGCATTTGTGTTTGCAACCCCGAACACTAATTTACCAGCAGAAAATGCTTTGTTAAAGCTGAACGCTGTGAGTCTGACAGGGAAAACATTGTGTGACCAGGAATGCACCTTTCCTGGGCAGTTTGGAGGTCAAAGCTAAGTAATTCCTCATGAGAAAAAAGGGAGAGGCAGTGAAGACAGGCTAGAGAGCAGGAAGCAGAGAGTGTTGCTTCTCCGACTACTCAAAGAGCCAGATTTGAAGCACTTATTTGTCTTATAATAGTTCACTTGTGTGTTTTTCAGTCTGATAAAGTCGATGCCACTTTATCCACATTAAGATTCTTACCATCTTGGGGTTTTCTTTTTTTGCTTAAATATATATTTTGAGGATTTCATATATGTACACTATATTTTGGTCATATTGGCTATGAACTTGAAGAGAAGCCCATGGCAAAGTCCCCTTCTGTGTTGACATTGTATTAGATACTGCAGGGTCATATGCCTGCATCTTGGATGGGGGAGAGCCATGAGGAGATTATACACAATGGATAGACACACTTTATGTGTTTGTTTTTGCATGGCGTGTCATTATTTGTTTCTTTTCATTTTGTTTCATGTGGATGGGTGTTTGCCTACACGCATGTAAGTACGTGGTATACCTGCTTGGTGCCAGTCGAGGCCATAAAACGTCGTTGCGTGCCTTGTAACTGAAGTTGTAGATAGTGGGTGCTGAGCGCACAACCAAGTCCTCTGGAAGCACAGTGAGTGCATCTAACCGTTAAGCCTCCTCTCCAGCTTCAGTCATTTCTTAATAACATGGGTTCCTTAACCCATTGCTGGCTGCTGAAGAAGGAAGTCACAGATTCAAGAAAGATGGTTAAATCCACCATTGCTTAGTCTACATTAAAATATTTTCCAATGAGCTCTTCCTCTATGGCTTTGTCTTTTTTGATGTGTGATCTCACTTTGTGGCTGAGGCTGGCTTTGAGCTTGAGATCCTTCTTTCTCAGCCTCCCACATGCTGGGAACAGAAGAAGCATGTGTCACCACATCAGGCCTCTCTACACTTCTGAATGCACATGGTTATATAGTTATGATGTCACTCAGCAAACTTCTGAAGGAAGATTGATTGACCAGCTCATAATCCAAATGCATAAAGATTTACGCAGTACAGTATGATGTGATTTGTTCTGGTCTCAATACTGAATTCACTATACAACTTAGCAAGTTCAGTCAGACAGTGTAGAGGTGGCTACCCTCTGGGGCCCCTTTTTCCTGTCTTAGCTGTATACGGTCAGCAGATATGTCCTTATAAAATAATGCATATATTTAACTCAATGGTGAATTCACATATTTCAGTGAGTGATAATTGATTACCTGTTGAGGGCCGGATACCTTCTCTTACAACAAATGGTGAGCTTATACATTAGTTTAATTTATATGTCTATATTTTAAAACAGCTATTCAATCTAGAACAATGGTGCTCAACCTGTGGGATACCCTGCACATCAGATGTTTGCATTATGATTCATAATGGTAGCAAAGTTACCATTATGAAGTTGGAAAGAGACAAGTTTGTGGTTGGGGGTTGGTACAACGTGAGGAACTGTAGTAAAGGGGGGCAACATTAAGACGGTTGAGTAGCACTGTTCTAGAATGTTTTCTGAGTATCAACTCCTTGTCATTATATTGTATGTGAAGATTTCACCTGAACCCTGGTAGCTGGTCTGCGATAGAAATAGTTCACACACTCGTGTGTATAAGCAGGAACCGTTAGTAGTATATATGAACTTGCGTGCCATGGCCAAATCGGAAGAACAAAGGAAGTGTCATTTGTGAAGTGAAGATTTTGTTTTGAATTCTTAAACTTAGTAATAAGAAAGACGCCATTGGTAATACAGTTGGAATGAGGTGTGGCTCCATTGGCTTGATGTCTATTTTTAATAGAAATTAACCACTTTAAGTTGTATAATTAAACTCAGTATCTTAGAGTTTAGCTTAAACAACAACAAAATGACAAAACAGGGTCACAAACATGACTCTGAGGAACTAGCAAATTTTCAAGTATACTACGTGCTGAAGAGTGTGGGAATAGTTAAAAACCAAGCTTGCCCTTGGTGAAGACGGTGCAGGCTCTGAGGGCAGGAAGGGTGGAGCCACACTTTCTGAGCGCTCGTCATGACAATTGCTAGGAAAATGAGCCAGCGCCCCAATGAAATGCACAGTTATCTATCCGTTCTGAAAAAGTGAGCAAATAATTAGTCATTGAAGCGCATGCCTTCTAGCTGGAAGGAAAGGCCATGGCTTTCTTTTCTTTGTAGACTATTTCCCAGCACATTAGATGTTCTCAGCTTTAAGGGATGGGTGAATCCATGCAGGCAGTCTGCATTGTCAATGGTATTAGAAAGGGAGGCAAATTGGGGATTGGATAAATATTAGGGGAACCATGATCCTGCTAGGGACAGGAAACAGTGGGGGACGTGCAGTTGGCTTTGGCAGAGCCTCAGACACTGAGTACAGATCTTTTCCTGAACAAGGAGATCAGCAAAAAGCTCTTTCAGTAACAGGACAGGGATAGGGACTTTTTGGAAAAAAATGGAATCAGGCAAGAGGCTGTGGCTTTACTTTGTACCTCCAGTAGCCTCCCTATTCTTTTTTGTTGTTGTTGTTTTGTTTTGTTTTTTTGTTTTTCGAGACAGGGTTTCTCTGTGACTTTTGGAGCCTGTCCTGGAACTAGCTCTGTAGACCAGGCTGGTCTCGAACTCACAGAAATCCACCTGCCTCCGCCTCCCTAGTGCTGGGATTAAAGGCATGCGCCACCACTGCCCGGCACTGTGTTCTCAAAGTTGCTTTATTTGGAAGTTTTTAATATAAATTTTGCCTTATTTCTAAGAGAAGTAAAACTCATTGTGGAAATCCCATTGCATGAACCGGAAGCTTTTTCTGTAATTCCTGTCTTACCCAGGGTCTGCACACACATAGAGCAAGAAGTGAGAGTGAGAGTCAGTTCCAGCAGGAGATGAGGGAGGAATTTGGAAACGAAGGATTTTGCATTGGAGGTCAGGTGCCTCCGCTACTGAGAAGCCACACATTTCCCATTCTTTTCCTTACTGGATGTACTCGAAATTGAACCAGGATGAGCTGTCAGTCTTTTGAAATAAGATAATATACCTAATAGAAGCTCCTGAAAAAGGTAGAAGGGGTAGCCACTTATTACCCTGTGAGCAGTTCACAGAACCCAAAGTGGGAATCGTCCTGTTAACACTCAGATGGCCCATGCAGCCTTTGGGTCTCTGACCATGCTGAACACCACGCCCTAGCTAATGGTATACTGGGTACAGCCATCCATGGGACCACTAATAAGTGTGAGTTGTTTCCCTTAAATTTTTTGGGAGAACAGAGAGTGGATGGCCCAAGTAAGGGTTCTCTAGAAGCACAGGAGTCTCCTGGTGCTTGTCCCGGGATTGTGGTGACAGGAATGGCGTTTCAGAGAGGCTGCGGCTTAAAGGACCCTCTCCTAGGTGGTGGCTTGGCACTTTGAGCCTTACTAGTGTCTCCTTGGAAGTGTTGGCATGTCTCTGTGTCTATTGTTAGACTGCCGTAGAGAGCTGTGTTATAGAGAGCTGTGTTATAGAGAGCTGGCAGAGTCAAAGGGACAGGAGGATGACAAAGGAAAGGCTGGCATTTTTATTTATTTAGTTCTCGTCTTGAGTTCCACATTAGCTGGCCTAGCAAATGTGTCAGCGTCATACAGTGATACAAAAGTCAGCTAAGTGAATGTGGAACCCAGAAGAAATAAATCCAGAAGACCAGGAAGCTCTGGAGACTCCTGCTAGTTAGTACAGTCTATACGAATGTTTGGTCCCTGGTACCCCCAAAAGATAAAGTATTTTCTAAAAATAATTTTAAGTTCAGAGAAAATGTTTTAAAAAAGCAAACATGAGCTTGTGTTTCTCTTGTCTGAAGCAGTGGAATCAGGGACTTTTACAATTGTACCCCTTTCTTTCGCAGATTCACGTGTAGGTTCACTCTTGGGAGCTTTCACAAGCCTTTTAGGGTTCACATGTAAGCCATTTTTGACTATTGTATGTTTCTCGCGTGTATCTGTGACTCCATATGGCAGTGCATCTGGGGCCTCTATTTTGGCTCTGTGATCTGCAGAGTGACTTCTCCACCCTGTCCTCTTCCACATATTGCCTTAGGTTACTAGAAGATGTTCACCCTTGGGCATAAAATGCCTGGAGAAACCAGGGAGTTTATATTCCCCATAGTGTGGCCCACAGCCAATTATCTCTGTAGTTCAAAGTGAGAAAACCTGCTTGCTCTTAAGCCTGTTACATCCTCCTAGCCCAACTACCAGCTGAGTTGAGCTGATTCTGGAAACAGCTCATTGACTGACTGTCTCCTGGCCTTTTCTGGCTTCCTAACTCCCTGAAGACACTCTCCTGAAGCTCATACTCAATTTATCTTCTTCTCAGGCAGCTTCCTTTTAATATCTCCCTTATAGGAACTCCAGAAAAGGTGTTATCTACATAGACACACACCCCAAACACATTTCCTAATACCCAGATGCTTTGTGAGTGCAAAGATGGTACCCAGATACCAGAGTGTCCTAGGGTGGTAGATTTTACAGTAGATAAAATAATTGACATTACTGCTGTGATTAAACAGTAGAAGTCAATATGTGTTCTTACAAAAACAAAGTTGTACCCGAAATTGCTAATAGCAAAGGTATTTCTAGCCTTTCTAGAGATTCTTAAAGAGAATCCAAACCTGGAGTTAATTTTCTGTTAAATGTGATCTATTAAACTGGTTTGGGGGCACAGACCTTTAATACCTAGCAGTTGGGAGGTAGAGACTGGAACCCGTGGGGTGTGAAGTCAGTGTGAACTGCAGAGTGAAACACTGTCTCGAAATAATAAGACAAAATTAAATAACAACAACAAAAATAAAAATAAATCCAAACCAAACCAAAAAACTTTGGTAGTTTGCAGATCAGTTTTTATCATGATAATAACATAGAATATACTGAGAAAGTGAGCGGTTTCCCTAAAGTATATTTGTTAAAGGTTTAATATGATTTCTTCCCAATATAGTTCCCTATCAGCTGATACATTTAGTATATAGCAAAGATGTTATCATTTTTATTTTTGCAGATATTAAGACGGTTTCTTCGAACTCGTCTAGAAGTCACCCCTACTCCAGTGAAAGCGAAGATGAATCTGCGGAGCCATGCGCAGAGGCTCACTCTGCAGGGGGAAGTTCCAGAAGTTCCTCTTCTCAGGACCTACAGGAAAGTGACGACCAAGGAAAATACCATGTCCCAGTCGAGGAGTCCTTGGAAACTGAAATCGAAGAGCAAGAAATCACTAAAGCAGATGAGGTTAACGGACCTCCGCTGACAGAGGTTAGTTGTTTGCCTGCTACTGAGGAAGAACCAGTGGATGCAACCGAAGAGTTTACAGAACCCAAGACGTCTGGGCAGTCTGCATCCCCGGAGGCAAAGGTTAAAAGTCAGCTCCAGGAAGGAGGCACCTCTGAGGTGGAGGTCAGAAAAGTAGACCTCCCTGGGCTGGAAGAAGAGGGTAAGTACAGCCAATGAGGTGACACGCTCACGCACGGCCAATGAGGTGCCACGCTCACTCACGTACCTGTGCATGGAAGCTGATTTGTGTCAATGCGACTGCCAGAGCTGGGGAATCAATCTGGATGATTCTGGAAGGATTCTATATTTCCCTTTCTCCTTGTCACAGAATTTCACGTGTATTTTCAGCTTGCTGTTTTCCTTCTATTGCATTTTAAAAATGACTTGATAATTCTTACCTAGCCTGTTTCCTATTTTCTGTAAATTTCTTCCTATGGTAATTCTATCTCAAAAATCAAATAAAACACGATACATGTGTGAAGTCAAAGACATGTCTGGCTTTTTAGAGGTCGATGCTAACACTGCTGTTTGTTCTGAGTCATGGGTACATTTGTATATGTATAACTCATGTGGATGGTGCTTAGCGTGTCCTATGCATGGTTGTATGTTGGATGTGAACTCATTGCATCATAACCACGGCCATCTCCTCTCTCTGAGGGAAGCAGCTATTTCTTAAGACGGTTGTGTTGCCAAGAACTGAACAGTCAAGGGGCAGTCCCAGAATTGGGTCAGATGGAGTGGTCCCAAAGTTTCTAGAGACTTCTGTTGTCTCCCTGTCATTGTAGATTAGATTCATACAAAAGTATTGGAATTCCCTAAGATGTTTTATTCCGAACTATTCTCTGACACTGAGCTCTTTTATTTTGCTGGGTTTCCAGGGTGTGTGGGCAGGTCCTGTTTGATGAGAGAAGTTTAGGGTGGGACAATGGATCCCCAGGACCACAGACACATGGAAGGTCAGAGGCTTCTGTCACCCCAGAGAAGACAAGGAATGAACAGAGCCCAGTCTGTGGCTAGTCTGTGTCTTCCTGATAGCTGCTTCTCACAGAGCATCCTGTATTCTTCCAGGCCTTCAGGTCCCCACCGTTTGCTTTCATCTGCCTCTCCGACAGTGCACCAGGCAACCCGCTGGTTTCCAAGTTAAATCTGCTTCACATTTTAATATTATGAATCCAACTATGTTTTTAAAGCTTTGAGTGCTTATAATTGTTATACGTTTTAGATCTCTAAAAGCTATTATTAAACTATGTAGGCCTGCATCTGTTAATGTAACCGTGTAGTATGTCACGGTAGTATAGTCAAGACAAAGATGTAGTGGATCTCCTTCCAGAAAGTGTTAGAAGGCTTGACCACTGGGCTGATGTCACTAATTATGTCTAGAATGAGAGAAGGGATGTGGAAAACTTCAAAGTAGGACAAGTCCCACGTGGCTAAGATCACTTTGATATAGCTGCCTAACATGACTTGAACAAGGATGGTGCCAGTAGGCACGCTAATGTGGAGGGAGAAAGCTCACAACGCCTCGATCCAAGACTACAGGGAACTAAGGAATGCTGAGCAGCAGAGAAACAGTTTACCTTAGGGAGGAGTGCACCAATTGATTATCCAACACCAAGTGGTCAGTGTTAAAGACATGTACAAGTAACACTGTATGCACTGAACAGGATGTATTTATATATTTACTTATATATATAATATGTACTTTATGTGTATATGTAACTAAATGTATATACTTTATGTATATATTGCACATATAACAGTATTTACACACACATAATAACAACAATTAAAGAAAAAGAAGCCGTGACTTTGAAGGAAAGCAGGGAAAGCACAAGGGAGGTGCTTGCAGAAAGGAAAGGAAAGGGGAAATGATATAATTACATTATATTCTCAAAATTTATTTTAAAAAAGAAAGCAAGCTTTCATGGAGCATGGGCTTGGTAAGGATTTTAAGGCTGGGTGCAAGTTTGAGGGGTGGGACATGAGCAAAGTGTTCCAGATCAGTGGTCTAAGCAGGGCTATGACCTTCAAGTAAGCCCATAAAAATAGCTAGGATAAGCAAAAATGGATCTTATATTTTTTAAATGGCCCACAAAACTTGAGGAATTTATTTATTTAGGTCATTCCTGGAAGGGGTATCAATCTTGACCCTTGAATTATACCACAAATAGTACAACATTTCAAAAGGATTTGTCTTATGTGAATTAAAATTCTCGAAACACTTTGATAAAAACAATTAAATCTTTGATCTTGGATGTCGTCATTATATTCTGGTAGAGCATGACAGATCAAGGAAAAGTACGTAATTTATTAGTTACTAATGAAGAAGAATGAGGTGTGGGCTGGAGACACAGCTCAGGGGAACAGAGTTTGCCTGGCACATGCGGACTCTGTATTTGAGCTCCAGAAGATCTATAACACTGATTTTTATCATTCTTTTAATGTCAGAAAACTCAATATTTTTCTTCATTTTAAAAAAACAGCATACCAGTGTGATACTTGCATATGCAGTTAGTGTTTGTTGATCGTTTTTCTCCCCCATCCTTTCCTCTTTTCTCCTTCCATGCCCAGTAATGCTCCTCCTGCCTTGATGTCACATGTTCTGTGACCAGCATCCTCACGTCTCCCCTTTCTGCTTTTATGTTCCCTCTGGGGTTTTATGATCTATATGCACATGCAGACCTGTGTAATCTCATAAGTTTATCAGTGTGCTCTACTACAATTCAGAACAAAGTATCAGTGGATTGTTTTCAGGATAAAATTTGTTTTGAAAGTTCTTTCAGGGATAAATAATTCACACATATTTAGGAAAATAAATGTCTGGGACTAAGGTTTGAGGACAGCAGCCCTGAGCTGCGTCCCTGGATTCTGTATAAGGCCAATAAGGACAGCCCTCCATAATGTGTGGGACTAAGGTTTGAGGGCAGCAGCCCTGAGCTGCGTCCCTGGATTCTGTATAAGGCCAATAAGGCCAGCCCTCCATAAGCAAGGACCTCCCACCCTAGCACGGCTCTGCTGCCCCGCTGGAGAAAGCCCTGCAGTAGCGTTGGTCATGGAGAGTCTTGTCAGTTACCAGGATCTGTATCCGCAGGAAATCTGGAACCACCCTAGAAATTGTTCTTGTTCTGTGGCCCATAATGCAGTCATATATTGTAAATATCAGCAATTTCATAGAGACACAGTGTATTTCTTAAGATGAGCAGAAGGCCATCTCATACTTAATATCAATAAAATGTACACCTGTATCAAGTTACTGTGTGTATAAACAACACATGTAAATATGTGTGCATATATATCCTTTATGCTGCTGCTGTGTGTAGGTACACACATACACATATAGAAGTAATACATCTTCCTTTCAAGGACTATACATATTATATACATTAATGCAACATAAGGGGCATAATATATTTAGTAAGTATTTTGTCTAACTTTAATATTGCTGCTGTAGTAAAGTAGAACAGACTTAACACGCTTACTATAAAGCATTTCTTAAGATGAAATCAGAAATCTTACGGAGCTAAAATCAAGCTTCTGGAAGCTTCGAGGAGACTCAATCCCTTCCCTTCTCCAGTCTTCCTTGCGCTCACCGGCATCAGTCTCTCACCAACTTCATTTAAAACCCCACCTTACCATCTCTAAGTCTGCCCTCCCTCAGACTTCTGCTCCCCTAGTCATGTCTCTTCAAACTCTTGCCTTTCTTTCCTGTCTAACAAAGGCACATGGGTGCAAAGTCCTGATACCAAGGCTTTTTATCACATGTGCCAAGGTGTGTATGGGATGTAAGGCGATCCCTGTAGGTTTGCAGAATAAGATATGGTCTTTCAAGCAGGGGATACTGTTCAGTGTTCTAAACGTTTCAAACAAATTAAGAATGCATGAATCTCTTGACATGGGCAATAGGAAACAACCAGAAGAACTTACAGAAAATAAATTATTCATCCTGTAATCATGTATCAAAATAAATGACAGAAAGGAAAAGTTATTTGAAATATTTGAAGCATAGATTTTTACATATATTTAAATAAGTAAATAATTTTTGGAAAGTAGGATTTCCATAAAATGGATTGTAATATGCTGATGAATAAAATAACAAGTGTTGAACATATCAGTAGATTTTATCCCTCATATTTTAGAAATGGTAAGTATATTTGTTTATTTTCTCAAATACATTGGGAAACAGTTTACATGATGCCTCTAATTTCACAGGCATTTTATAATCTTTTTATGAACAGGTTTGACACTGGAAGGCAAGGAATGAGACTTTTATCTTTGTTAAGCTTTAATACATGAGCTAATTTTAATTGTTAATATTTATTCTTCATTAATATCTCTATAAATACAAATGGAGCATCTATAAACTAGAAAAAGGTAGTTTAAAAATACTCAAGCATTTATTACATGAAAAATCACTTTCATTGTTTGGTAAGTTTTTCAATTTTCAAACTGACATTTTATAATTAATTGTCATATTTTATACATTTATTAGACTTTTATAAAGCATGCTCTGCCTTATGCTACAATGTGACTCTACAAACACTGCTGTGTGTCTCTGATGAGCATCCTTAATGTCCATGTATTCCATTCTTGGGCTCCTCAGAATCTAACCTTTTCCCTACTGCTGGTTTTTTATATTTTTCCACTTGCATTTTGATACATTTTTATTCTCACTATGATTAGCAGTACTTTTGTGTTTGATTACCTATTTATTTCAAATTCACAAATATTTCCTCAAGATAGGTTAGAAAAAGTATAATTTCTGTATCAAAAGGTAGTTTTTTTGTGAGCCTTGATGGACTTTCTTCTCGCTCACAAACAATAGCCTCAAAAGCTTACGTATTACAGGGAGGAGGCCAGGGAGGAGGCCAGGGAGGAGGCCAGGGAGGAGGCCAGGGAGGAGGCCAGGGAGGAGGCCAGGGAGGAGGCCAGGGAGGAGGACAGGGAGGAGGACAGGGAGGAGGACAGGGAGGAGGACAGGGAGGAGGCCAGCAGAAGCTGGTGGTCCTGTCTTCCTTGTATGTGTGGCTTTGGCTAAGAAAACACCCATGGTCTAGACATTTTATAGGATATATTTACAGAATCTGAACATGAAATAATGGAAGAGTAGTGTTTTCTGTTAGTTATAATTTAGAAGACATATAGAAATATAGTAATTTCTGGTGTGTGTGTGTGTGAGAGAGAGACAGAGAGACAGACAGAGAGAGAGAGAGAGAGAGAGAGAGAGAGAGAGAGAGAGAGAGAGATATTCTGGGACTGATCCCAGGGCTTTGAGCCTACTCTACCAGTGTGACCTGTATCTGCAGCTTCATTCTGTGTTTTTAGGTGTAAACTAAGAATAGTCAGCTTGTGTAATTTAAACCGAAGTAAGGGTATGACTTAAGTAAAATGTGATTTGTTGTTATGTGCGCAGGATAAAACAGGTCTGAGTGAGAGCAGACAAATCTGAGCTGAGCTGAGGTCTAAGGACAAAGTCTGAGTGAATGTGGAAGTGTTCGGTCGTCTGTTCCCGTAGATTCCTTCTGCCACTGTGTGTGGACGTATTCAGGCATCTGTTCCGGTAGATTCCGTCTCCCACAGTGCATCTGGCATACGCTTCATGTCAAACTCAGTTCTTTGTGTGGATATAATGAAGTCCTTGGCTATACAAAGTTGTGATCAGGGAGGAAATAGGCTTGACAGATGGATCGTAAGCATGGTGGTTTACCTGGTGTGCAAACGAGGCGGCAGAATGATTGTTTAGGGGTACCTTCTGAGGGCTGGCTTTTCTGCTAATGGTACATTTGAGCAGAAACATGAGGAAGGGACAGAGGTCAGCTACTCTGTCACCTGCTGGAGATCGGAGGGACAGCTAGGAGCCTCACCTGGACTGAGGACAGAGTTTGGAAAGGGAGTAGGGTGGAAGGGAGGCAAAAAGGGGAAGAGGAAGGAGTCAGGGACAGGGAAGAGGGAGAGAGGAGGAGAGTGAGAGGGGAGGGGAGGCAGAGGGGAGCCGAGGTAGACTTACAGACCTCTGTGAAGTACTTATTCGGCCGTGGGAAATGCTTCCACTGGAAATTTCAGAGCGGACAGATGACATGATCTGAAGTTTGAGAAAGACGACTCTCCCTCCTGTAGGGAGGATGGAATCTGTCCTTGAACAGCTGTGGCCTTGAACTTATAATTAATTCTAGGTTTTGTGGGCCATGCTTCAATGTCACAGGTAACACCAAAGCATCTTCACTGTGGAGGCAGATGAGGTGAGCTGTGACTCTGTCATGTTCAGTTTCGGGGAAGGTAATTGATCACCTACAAAGGGTGATTGAGGCACAAAGATACTCTCCAAGGTGACTGTGGACTTAGAATGAACTTGCCTACGTCCTTACTCTGCTTCCATGGGTTTCTATGGTTTAGAATTTCAGATACAACCATTGGCATCATTTTCCTCTGCCGTGGAGCAGCTCAGCTTTCTTAGCATGTTTACCGTGGGGCCAGTTCATTTTGTTTCAGCGCTAGCAGAGAAGGGATGAATTCCCTGTCCTTGAAGAAACAGGCGGAGAATGTAAAAGATTCATGGGGCTACCAGTTAAGGCGCTTGCATTTTGACATCTGAAATTGTGGTAATAATGAGAACTAAAGGCAGTGTGGGATGGACAGACTGGCGTTTGTGTTTTGTGGCTTCACCAGGTTTTTAGTTTGTGTCCTGGGCATCTCATTTCGCACTGCCCAAATTCCTCCTCAGACTCTGCTGGCTACAAAACACTTGATACTTCACAAAAGTAAACAAACAAAATCCCTAAAACCTCCACAACACACAGTCAGTGGAAGCTCATGAATCCCTGTTCATTTCTTATTTCTCTAGAGATTTTTGTTTTACCTGAACTGGGTAATAATGAATGCAGGGAGCTTTATTTTTTTCAAAAAAAAAAATCACAGAAGTAAACATGGCATCCTGGATTTGTGTTTAGTTGACAAATTATAGCCCTTATTGTATCATCATTCTGAATACCTTTTTCTTAGAATCTGAGTTTATGATAAGGAGTCTACAGAAACTTCTAACTTACTCATTTAAACCATATGGGCAGACTGTGCTTCAAAATGATTGAAACTTTTTATTATTAAGTATTTATGACTCAGACATTTATTGGCATTCTGTTTGTATCCTATCTATGAGAGCCTGAGTTTTGGCATTTCATGGTCTGGTTTATTTACACCAGTGTTCGGCTTTGGGCAGTGTGCATCCAGTTTCTGTGCTGGCCTCATGGCGGGTGCTAAGATGTAAGACAGAATCGTAAGACGCCATTCAAAAAGGAGGCTAATCAGAAAAACTCTGAAGACGCCAGTGCAGTTGGTGACAAGAGCTCTGTGTTCTGTTTGAAATCAGGACTACCATAAAGGGTTGCACTTGGAAAGTTGTGCTTTTTCTCTTGAATCACGGACATTTTCACAATCCAGATGTCACACAATCCACAGATTTTGTTACATAAGAGCATGAGAGAGAAAGACACAAGGAGCTCCCTGGAGTTGATTTCTCATGAGAAAGAGAAAGGACCTCAACATGATTAAGAAGTGATCCTCTAAGACCTTCAATGCTCGCTGGTGTTAAAGCTGAGGGAAAATCAGAACGTTCTCCTTCACAATGACCATCGGAAAGCGAAAGTCTGGGCAAGGCCAGCACACAGGGTGGCCTCTCTGCCGCGAGGGTCAGAGCCTCATCTCCTCTTTCTCCCACATAGTTCTTGGGTCTGTACTTTGGAATGTATAGCTACTTAGCTTAACACACCAGAGAAGGAGGCAGTTATGCAGTTCCTACCAGAAGTTAATGGTATTCAAGAAGCTTCTCAACTCCTTTAGATGAAAACACACAAATCACACCCAGTTTTGTATAAATAAGACTGCCACTCTTTCCCAGTAATAATAACATAAAAGGCATCAATAGGATTGAGAAGGCTGGCTCACTGAGTTCTCATGCGCCCTCTCCCTAGGGGTACAGAGTACAAGTCTTGGAGTCCAGGTAATGGTGCAGCAAAGCGAGGACTCCTTTGCATGGTGAGCTCTGCTCTCACAATAAGAGAGAAACAAAGGAGTTTGCAAGTAGTTCTCGTATCAAAGAAAAATTTCACTCCTTAATTATTGATTATGCTATTAGAACAAGAAAATGGTGTTTTAAAGATGATGTATTTCAGACTCTAGACTCATATAATGACTCCACCCAAGGAAGAGTAAAGAGCTGCTAAGTAATACATCACAAATACGAAAGCCTGTAACACTACTTCCAGGAGTGTGTGAGAAGGGAAAAGAGAGCGTGCCCTGGCTGAATAAAAATTAGGTATAAGTAAGAAGTCACTCGAAGGAAGTAGATATTAGATAAAGGATGCTGGTACACTTTCCAGATTACGCTCTCAATTTAATATGCCATGGCTCCAAACCATGGCGATGATAATTTGGAATTAAAAAAAATTATAGAAGATAGCACCAAGTAATTAGAAATTATTTAGAGTATTTGCAACAACAATGAGTCAGTAATCACTCTAGCAAAGGAAACTGGGGAAGCTTTGCCTTGCATGTTTAACAGAGATGATATTTTTAACAAGGAGGCAGTTCTTTTAAAAAAGGGTTCTGAAACCTCAATAGAAAAAAACCAAGTCACCGTGCAGCAGGAAACTGACAGTTCATTAAACAATGGTCATAACTCGATATCCACTGGCTACATAAATTAGACTTTAGTCATATAAATTTTGAATAGGTAGTGTGTGTGCGCGCGCGCGCGCACGCAAGCACATGCGTGCTCACATGATGCATGGTGCTGGGGTTCTAGTGCAGGTTCTGGAACATGCTAGGCACGTGTTCTGTCACTGAACTGCATCTTCAGCCTGAATTTTTATTTGAAGCATCCATATCAGTTGTTCTCAACCCGTGAGTTGCGACCTCTTGGCATCGAATGATCCTTTCACAGGGGGTCGCATATCATGTATTCTAATATCAGATACTTACGTGACAATTCATAACAATTGCAAAAGTACAGTTATGAAGTAACAACGAAAATAATTTTATGGGCGGGGTGTCACCACAGCATGGGAACTGTATTAACGGGTCACAGCGTCAGGAAGGTTGAGAACAGCTGTCTGTGTGCACTGAAAGGCCCTTTTCACCTGGAGAGTGGAGAGACGGAATGTATTGCTAAACTGGTAACGCGGGATGTGAGGAGCTCTGCAGAGGAAGAGGGAAGTGAGTGAAGGCTCCCAGGAAACTGCCGGAATTTAAGTGAGCAGTGCCGACTTAGAATTGTGGGTGCTGCTTATTTTTCTTCCCACTTCTTTTCCAGTTTTAGATAATAATGGCTTTATACCATTTTTACATTTAGGGAACTATGGCTTGTATCATTCGAGAACACATTTGTTTTAATAACAGAACACTAACCTTGTAGTACATAGTTATTTTAGCATTTTGAGTACTATTTTGAGGTTCCCTACATCACTGGGGTGGAAAAGATGGTTTTCTAAGAAACTCTCTGTAGGAAGTTATCTATTTGTTCTGAATCCTGGGAGAACTGACAATTGCCGTGGCCTTTTGTGGTCACCTTTTTAGAGAGCCAAAGCACAGAGTGAAGGGTAGTCAGAAGAAACGAAGTGGCTGGCCCCATGGCTTACACAGGCACAGTTGACTTTCACAGAGTGTAGAACTGGCCAAGTTCTCACTTTCAATTTTCTGCATCAGAAGGACATCTGAGGAATTTGTGCTAGTGAGTTCTTTTCTGGGCAAAGATCTGCTGTCTCCCCAGTACTTGGGCTAGAGTCTCGTTCTTGCTGAACTGTGACTGGCCATTCCTGACTGCAGGGACTTCCATCTGCTCCATGGCTACTTCCTCCAGGCTGGGCCAGCAGATGGGCCAGGTGCTGGCTACAGCCCTGACTTGCTAAGGCAGCTTCCCCATTGATTTGGAGTGAGTCATCATGGTCAGGTTAACATGACTGCTTAGACTAGATTTTTGTTCAGTGGCTGCTCTATAACTATTTATTATTATTATTATTATTATTATTTTATTGTAAGCCATATTTCTTTAAAGAAATGGTTAACATTCACTGCAATGATTTAATTATGATATTTGCATCCATATATGACACACACTTTTTTTCCGGTTCACCCACAACCCTCCCTTCCTCCCAGCTCCCTTCTTACTGGTCGTTTCTTCCTCACAAACCTGGCCTTCTCCCATGTCATGCCTCTGCCATGACCTATGTTTTCAGCCTTTGCCATCCCTTGCGACCTCTTCCTTCCACCCCAAGCCACTTTCCTATCTGCACACATATGTGAGTTTGCACCTCGACCCCACATATGAGAGGAAGAACGTGTGGTATTTATCTGTTGGAGCTTGGCTTATTTCAGTAAAGGCCTCGTTTCCATGCAGCGTTTGGCACTCAGGACAAACTCAGATGCACTGCAGAAATACTGCTGACTCAGGCTCCATCTCTTGCCCTAACATCCTGACGATTGCCATTGCTCAGTCAACCAAACTGTTTTATTCAAATCCCCAACAGATAGCTTATTTAAACTTTAACTATGCAACATCACGATGACAGTAATGATGGTGAGGTTCATATCCTCCATTCATCAATGTCCTAAACTGACTCAGCACATCCAGCTGTAACTGAGTTGTCAAGAAGTGGTGTCAACTCCAAACTGTAGTGTCCTAAGTAAATGTTTCAGTTTGTACATTGGGTGAATGAAGAAACCTAAGAATTGTAAATGATGTATCTGAGTTATACAACATTCCTCTTTTTGTTGGTCTTAATATTTATTTTTGCCACTGAGAGACACCTGTAGATATCATGGTTTTTCTTCCCAAACCACTAGTTACCTCAAAGAAATTTATTAAGTTGGTCAAGATGGCATCATAGCTGTTTTCTCAAAGCATAGTCCTTGGATTAGCCTGCATCGTGATGCCGAAGAAGATGAGGAAGAAGAGGCAAAGGAGGGAAGAGGCGTGGAAGCAGAGGGGGAGACAGGGGACTGACGCAGTGTTTCCACTCCCGAAGGCAGATCTCTGTCGCAGGTTATCGATGGAATTTCTGCTGACTACAGGGTGAGGAGACACGTGAAGTTAGACACGGGCCATCAGATGACCAGTCGTGAGGAGACTGTTGTTAGACACTAAAGACAAACGTAATTGACTTTACAGTTTACCTCAGCTTGGGCTTTGGTGAAGAAACACGGAAAATGTCTGTTATCACCTCCACCATGCAGCAATAGCCATGGTATTAAGTATACAGGCACTTGCTGCCCCGGGGGCTCAGGTGACTGTATACATCACTTCACTTCAGCCTCCTGATACCTTTGGTTCCATCTCTCTTTTGACAGACAGGTAAACTGAGGAAACAGCATGGAAGAGAGGACTTGAACCTGGACCCCTGTCCCTGGAGGGGTCACAGTAGTAGTCAGCATGAGAACGTGCACTGTCGGACTGATAGGGGTTCCATGACAGCTTATGTCCATACGGGGTGAGCACAAAGGTCAAATCATCAGATCTCCTAATGGACGGGACACTCAGGGCGAGGCAGCATGCGTAGGTTCAGTAATTAAAGAGAGCAGTAATGATTGGTGTCATAAACGGAAGAACAGACATGTCTAGAAAGCGAAAGGCGACTCGGCTGCTTCTCTAGTCCCGCCACGCATCGCGTGTGCGCTTGGCAACTGTCACTGCTTCTGGCTGCTGTCTGTTTTCCTGGAAGTGCTGCTTTGCATGACTCTCCTCACTACATGATTGACTCCAGCGTGTTGTGTTTTCCTCTCAAAAATCATAGCTTAGAAGCTGTTTAATCTTTATGTAGTTTTGGAAGCAAGTCATTTTCATGTGAATTTGTTTAAGTTAAATTCATCCGTCTTACTCAAACGATGTGAAATACCAATGTCCCCATGGCCTGTCCTACGCTTTTTGATATTTTATATGCTCTCTGATCAGCTGGACAGAAAACAGGTGAAGCCCAAGCACCTGACCACTGCCGCCCTGACACTGCCGCTGGACTTAGCACCCCAAGGGACGAGACGACACCCACGAGAGAACTGGAGGTCAACCTGGGCAGAGGTAAGGGCCTGTCATTACTTAGGGAAGACCTGAAGGGAAGTCCTCCGCAAATGCTGCCTCGTCTCTGTCTTTCATATTCAAGCCCTTGTTTGGTTCTTTTGTCCTTTCCTTCTTTTCTTCCTTTCCTCCCTCCCTCCCTCCCTCCCTCCCTCCCTCCCTCCTCACCTCCCTCCCTCCCTCTTTCTTTTCTTCCCTCCTTCCTTCCTCCTTCTCCCCTCTCTTTCTTCTTTATTTCCTTATTTTTTTGATTCTCATGTAATAGATATGGATATGATGGCAAGAAATGCCCCAGAGGTCTGAAGGAGAGCTTTGAAACTGGCATTAACTATAAATGCTGTTTATTTAAAAATATATTGATGTTTAAGATACAAAAACAAACAAATAACAAAAAACCCAACTGGTCATATTCCATAGCCTTACTGACAGTTAACTGACCAAAGTAGGTGAATTTATCTTTGCTGACCAAGAAAGAGACGTTAAGAGCCCAAACACACCATGTTTTACAAGGACTTTTGTAAACTTCTCAGTCCTTTGAGAATTAGGAAAGAATTCACTCTGTTGTCAGTGTGTGGTGGGACCAGTATCCCATCTTCCAGATTACCAACTAAACATCAACTCAACAAACGTGACTTAGTACACGTGGTCCACGTCCTGTGTCCGTGATGGTGGGCTTCTTCATATGTGGTGAATGCTGTTTTAGCTTTGTTTCAATTTGAGTGTACGAGTGTGTGAGAGTGTGTGCATGTGGGTGTGTGTGTGTAAGAGAGAGTGTGTGTGAGAGTGTGTATGAGTGTGTGAGTATATGTGAGTTTGTGAGAGTGTGTGTAACTGTATTTGTGAGTGTGTGTGTGAATGTGTGTGAGAGTATGTGTGAGAGTGTGTGTGTGTGTGTGTGTGTGTGTGTGTGTGTACTCAATCTGTTCATCACTTTACCCCATCTCCAGTGTTAAGTGAGAGTTACTATGCACTATGAGACAGCGTCATGGATGCTCTAGAAGGTATAAGACAGGCTCCCTTCCTCTCTGGGCAGCATGAAGAGGACATTTGAAGAAGCAGTGGATAGAGTCACAAGAGAGCAATGCTGAACTTTTGCAGTAGACTTTCCTTTACAGGAATTCTGGTGAGCCTCCCAAACACGCAGTAGAGCCACAGATGTTCCAGAGGAGGCCAGGCTCCAGTGAGAATGTCTAGGTCATTGAAAGCAGTGGGCTGAGGGAGTGGGAAGTCACGAGGCTTTTACAGGCAAACACAGTACTGTCAATTTCACACGGCCATACCATTGATGGCTGCAAGAATTCTGCCAGACATGGCTGCTAACATGTTATGGATAAGAAAAATGAAAACGTAGAGAGGTGTCATTTCCTAAGTTCATGTAACTCGTAAACATAGCGTCACGTCCATGTACTGGGCCTGTGTGAATTCCCAGGCACGTGCTTAGTGCAGGGGATCTCATGATCCCATTCATGAATTCTACACATTCGCTTCTGTAACACACTTCCTCAAACCTCACGAGATTGCCATAAAAACACACCTTTTACACACAGCTTTTCTGAGAAAGGCTTCAATTACCCATTCTTCCATGTTTTGGGAATGTTCTGTTTGACTTCTCTGTGCTGTATGTGTTCATATAACAGCTCAGCTGGGTGCCATTAGCACATTTTCTCCTAGAATTTAAACAGTATATTATTACGTGGAGACTAGGCAATTTTATTCCCCCACTTTCATGAATGCTCTTTAATTAATCCATAAATTCAGAGGCCAGGTTAGAAAAGCAGATGTCTTCTTTTAAATGTTTTCCTTAACTGACTTTTTAATAACATTTCATGCAGAAATCTGAGCAGCAACAGATAAGAAGAAACTTGGCATCCAGGGCTATTTCTCATTGTCCCAACATAGCTGTGTTCTAAGTCAGTCCCAGTCTATGGGGAGGCAGAAATGGGCTACATCTTTTTGCAGAGCATCGGAGCCAACAGTTTGGCTCTACTTAGCCCTTACAGTGCTCTCAAGGACAATCTTGGGAACTGCTAATTGATGCCTATAAAATGACCTATAAAAGCCAACCTTAGCCTCCTTGCCAGATCTGGATTATTAAATTTTTACTTTTTGATTAAAGACAGCAGAAACCATCTTCTAAATATATGTTTTAAGGGGAATATGTCAGCTCTTATTGCCCAGCAGCCACGTAGTTTGTGGTACCACTTGTCAAAGACTGAGCTAGCCAGCAAGGTCATAGAGCAGTAACAGTGTATGGCCTGTGGAGGGAAGAGGGGAAGATTCTTTCAGATTGTCACTGATCGTACTGCAGGTAAAATAGCCAAGCAAGTCTCTGCTCAGAGGGTAAAGGTACGTACTGCTAAGCCTGGTGACCTGCATCTCCTCCCTGGACTCCACACAGTGGAAGGAGGGACCTGACCACTGAAAGTTGTCCCCTGACCTCCATGCGGTCGCTGTGGTAGCAAATGATCACTCCTCACAATATAATAAATAAATGCAAAAACATTTTAAGGATGCAAGTGAGCAAAAAAAAATTTGGATGGCTCGTTTGCTTATTGCTTAGGTTTACATTGGAGGTTTACATTGGAGGAATAAACTTGCTGGGAAGGGTGAGAAAAAATGAGCAAAGGGAAAGGAAGAGAGAGCTTCTTTCTTCCATGTTCTTGATAGAGGATGCCAGTGGAAGGTGTGGCCACATTAAAGGTGAATTTTCCCACCTCAAAAGTTCTAGATTAAAGGGTTAACTTCGAACCTCAGTGATCCAGATTAGAAGTGGGTCTCCCACTTAAATGATTCAATTAAGAAAAAACAAACAAACAAACAAAAAAAACCAACCCTCACAGGTGTTCCCAGTCATTTGGGTTTTAATTAATTCCAGATGTGGTCAAATTGACAGCCAAGAACAGACATCACATTAAAGCCAATTATAAAAGAATCTTGTTTACCTGAGCTTATGGTTTCAGAGGGGCAGAGTCCATGGCGGCACAGCAAGCATGACAGCAGGAACAGCTGCATGCCTGCATCTGGATCTGAAGGACGCAGCGGGGGGGGGAGAACTGTGAATGGTATAAGACTTCTGAAGCCCCAAAGCCCACTCCTAGTGCCACCTTCCTCCAACAGGACAGCGTTTCCTAATCCTTCAAAATAGTCCCCCCAGTGAGGGACCAAGTTTATATAAGCCTATGAGGGGGAATTCTCATTCAAACTACCAAGTTCCACTTCCTAGTCCCTGCAGGTTGGCAGCCACATCAAAAGGCAAAATGCATTTAGTCCAACCTCAAAAGTACCTATCGTCTTTTAGTCTCCACAAAGTTTAAAAGTCCAAGTATCTTCTCAGACTCAAGGCAATTTCTTAACTGTAACCCCTACAAAAGCAAAGCCCCAAATCAATACTTCCAATGCACAACAGCACAGAATGTATATTACCATTGCAAAATGGGGGGATGGGGGCAGTGTGAGGAAATACTGAACCAAAACAAGGTCCAAACTCCAAATCCTATAGTCCCATGTCTCATGTCAAAGGCTTACACAGCTCAGCCTTTCCAGCTTTGCTGACTGCAACACACTTGTCTCTTTTGGGCGGCTCCCCTTCCTGTCTGTAGCTCTCCTTGATTCAGTGGTCTCCCCCACCACACGCTTGGCCTCAGCGGTTCTCTTTAATTGCAGACGATGGTCCTCCATCTTCCTTATCCTGTGTCTGCATGACTCTAAAGCTGGAACAGGGTGGACCACAGTGCCAGGCTCAGGTCATGCTTGGGATGGAGCCTGGCCTCTTCCTCGATTTCTATTTCCATAGGCTTTCCTTTGTTGTTGCTTAGTAGGAGCATAAAATTCCTCAGGGATTTTCTCTTTAAAACTTAAAGGTTTATTTGGGCTGGGTCTTGCCCTGATGGTGCCCCTCCCTTTATTTCAGTTCACACCAGGCCTCGTCTTGCCTCTTTCAGTACAAGCCTTAGCGACAACACTTAACTCCTAATTCTCTTCCCCCGCTGAACATTTGTCCTGCTTGCTCTTTCTGACTGAAGCTCTGCATAAGAGTGACTGCCGATAACCATGTGACCATCAGTGTTAGGCTATCTTGACTCTCCCTTGCCAATGAAACTAATCCATTATGTTTCAATTCTGCCTCAGGCAAATTTTTAGGGTAGGGCAAAACATAGCCCCTCCCCCTTTTTTAGTTTTTGTTAATATAGCACAGGAGTGATCTCTAGCTCAACTGCTAGTAATGCTCCACCCTGGCCCTGAACCCTCTGGAGTTGGGCCTCCCTAGCCAACGTAACTCTTGGCACAACTGTCTTCCATTTATAGCACCTAGCCACTTTCCTGGTCCAAAGTCCCAAAGTCTTCCACATTTATCCCCAAACTGGCATGGTCTGGTTTATCACAGCAGTAGCCCACACCCTGGTTCTGTCTTAGTTACTTTGTAATTGCTGTGAAGAGACACCATGACCAAGGGAACTGGTACAAGAAAGCATTTGCTTGGGCTTTTATCTCAGATGGTTAGAGTGCATGAGAGCGGAGCAAAGGCAGGGTGGCAAGAACAGCCGAGAGCTCACATCTTGATCTGTAATTGGAGGCAGAGAGATCGTTTGAAATCTCTAAACCTGTCTTCCAAGGCCACACCTTCTAATCCTTCCCAAGCAGTTCCAACAAGTAGTCAAACCACATGACCAAGTATTCATCCTCATCCAAACCACCACAGTGTCCATGTTGGTGAGTGTGGGTTCCTATACGTGTGCTTGAGTGTCCATGAATACCTGTAGGTCAGAGGTCACCCTTGGTTGTCATTCCTAATGAGGTTTCCACCCTGTTTTATGTGTTGTTGTTTGTGTTGTTTTGAGACAGGATCTCTTACTGAACCTGGCTCATCCAATAAGTAAGGTTGAGTGGCCATCCCCTGATTCCTGGTACTGGTTTACAGGTGTTATCTACCATACCTGGGATTTTTTTTCTTATTATTATGGAGCATGGAGATGGAACTTAAGTCCTTGTAGGGCACAGCATGCCTCACTGACTGAGTGATTCCTGGTACTGGTGATTCCTGGTACTGGTTTACAGGTGTTATCTACCATACCTGGAATTTTTTTCTTATTATTATGGAGCATGGAGATGGAACTTAAGTCCTTGTAGGGCACAGCATGCCTCACTGACTGAGCTATATTCCAAACCCTGACTTTCCTTTTCCTGTGCAAAGTCTTAGAGTGGGTTCCACCCCTGGAACCTGTGTGAAGGTGGAAGGAGAGAACCGATGCTACAGAACTGTCCTGTGACCTCCTCGGGCGCTGTTCTGGACATATACACACAATAATCACAAATAAAATAAAAATATTTAACAAAACATTAAAGTAATAAATACTGTTGAGATGCTATTTCTGAAGTTCCTGTCACTCTAAGTAGGAGCCTTCAGCTAGAAAATTTAAAGATAATGGGTATTTGTTGGCACCTGCTTTCTCATATTCTGACGAATCATTCAGAAGGATGCAGTTCTTGGTAAACACGGCAACATTCAGGGCCTTTCAGAGACATAGCAGACCTGTAGAGCCAGGTTTTCCAGAGAGCTTGTGAAATACGTCAGCAGTGTTGCAGAGAACTTGTGAAATACGTCAGCAGTATTGTGGGAGGGTGGCTTATGTTGAACGCCTTCCCACACCAGAAGGTCCCGTCTCGCTCTGTGGTCCTGGTTTGCCAGAGACGATCAGTTTCTGAGCATAGATGGCAATGCAGCTGACATGGAATACAAACTGGATTTTTTAGTGAAATGCCATACCTCAGTCAGAAAGACTTTTGATGGCTGAATCTCAAGCAGGGTAGCTTTCAGGTATTGGGAGTGGTATATGATATGATTGATACTCTGGAGCCTGGCCATGTGGCTAAAGGGCCACTGAAGTAGATACACTCTTGACATTGTAGGTAACAATGAATTTTAAGAGAAATAAATACTTTTCTGCTCATCATAGAATGTTTTCTCAAATTTTAATATTTGAAATGAAACTAGTCTGTGTATGTGTGTGCATGTGTTACATGTCAGATAATATACTGGTTTCAAAATATAAGAATATTGAGGAGTGTTGTGTTTACTCATTTCACCAAGTCCAACGTTCAACTTTTATATTAACTTGTTCATTAAATTTGAAAGCATTTATTTTCATAATAAAGAAAAGACATTTTCAGTGGTTCATGTTAGTTAACAACATTGTATCAGCTGAAGAAATACTTGATATATAATTTCAGTGTCCTCTTGATGACATATGAGGTCTCATAATTATTTCATAAGTTTCTATATTGTATTTTCTGCTTTACATGCTTTGATCAAGGTTACCTTGTGTCTCCTTTTATTTTTATGGTGCCACATGGAAATTCAGTGGTGGAGGAAAGAGCAGCCATCAGCTCACATGAGCAACCTGAGCAAGCTGCACAGGAGGTATGCGCACCAGAGAAGGAATCAGCCATGGAGGAAGATGAACGTTCCCACCCTGAGGATGCTAACGCCGATGCTCAACTGAGGAAGAAAGCAGAGACGGAGGAAGCTGAAGCCCGCCATACCCCAGATGCTGACATGGGTGTTGGGCTGAGGGAGAAAGTGGGGATTGCAGAGGTCTTCCTGGGGGAAAGGAGCCCCAGAGAAGACCAGCCAGTGTTAGCAGAGCAGTCTTCAAAGAAAGGAGAGCACCCTCTAAGCACAGCTAGTGAGGCTGAGGCAGAGGCAGGTGCAGAAAGATGTAGAACACATGATGAGAAACAGTTCAAATCCACAGGAAAACCAACAACGGTCGACTCAGTGTTTCTAAGTGGAGACCAAGCTCTGGACAGTCAGGGGGATGTGGACTCTGACAGGCAGACAGTGATGGAGAAAGGAAGGGCAGTTTCTGAAAGTGAGCAGATATTGGAAAAGGCAGCGCTCACAGAGAACTCAGTGCTCAGCTCAGAGATCCTTGGGGAATCAGCAATTCTGAAAGAAGCAGAGACTCCTGAAATGGAGGAGGGGGAAAGAGAGGTGAGCTCCTCAAGACCAGATGGGGACCAAGGCACAGTGGGAGCCCTTACAGAGCTAGAGGACATGGAGTCCGTGGCGGACACAGCACCAGAGAGAGAGGATGGTTTTGAAGAGGCAATACTTGAAAGAGAGAAAGCAGCTACATGGAGGAAGGAAGTTCTAGAAGCAGAAGCACCCTTGAGTTCCTCAGCAGGAGAGGCAAGCTCCACGGAGGTTGTCCAGGGCAACCCTGAGGAACTCTGTCAAGAAGACAAAGCAAGGGAGGGAGTTACAGTTGGCACAGAATCTGCCCTGGAACAGGATCTGAGAGCAGTGCTCCCTGGGGAGTCTGCTGCAGCTGGAGACCAGAAGAAAGTCGAGAGATCCTCTCCACCTGTGAGAGAAACTGGATCTGAAATAGAAGAAGAGACAGGGGTCAAGGTGCTGAAGACGGCAGAGAAGTTAGAAGAGCAAAAAGTTAAAGGGGAAGAGGAGGGCACAGAGAAGGAAACCAGGTCTGGGGAAGAGGAGGGCACAGAGAAGGAAACCAGGTCTGGGGAAGAAGAGGGCACAGAGAAGGAAATCAGGTCTGGGGAAGAGGAGGGCACAGAGAAGGAAGTGAGGTCTGGGGAAGAGGCCCATGCATCCCCCAACAAGATAGAGCCTGATACTAAGGACATAGATCCCACAGGGGCGACCGAGTTGAGTAAGGACCCAAGGCTTCTAGAAGATTCACCCAAAGAAAGAACCATCGCCTTGTTTGAAGCAAGACTTCAATTTGGGAAGTCACTGAGAGAGAATGAAGCCACAGCCACAGAGCAGAAAGAAGGAGAAGAGGTCCCAGGCCAGGAGAGAGGGGCTCCTTTGCAGCAGGGGAAGCCACTAAGCCATCATGAAAAGGGTTTGTTAGGAGACCCTAGACCTGAGCTATCAGGCAGAGATCTGGTGCCTGAGAGTATTTTCACAGCCAGAGGTCAAGAGGGGGCTTCCAAGAAGCTAGACAGCCTTGAAGGACCAGAGAGGCTGGATGAGGAAGGCCCTCTGCAAGTACAAAGAAGGGACATCGTGATGACACACAGAGATCTTGCAGTAGAAAGACTCCCCATAGCAGAGATGTCCAGTAAAGAGAATGAGGGTGAGAAGCCGGAGGAAGAGGGGCGTGAGGATAAGGAGCACCCCCCAGGGACACTGACTGGCAGCCTGGCAGGGCAGGACACAGTCAAAGATGAGAAGGATCCTTATGGAGGAGGGGTTGAAGAAATAGCCTCAGAGCAGACAGAAATGTTAGCAGTGTCAATGTCAACTTATGGGGACAGTGTGGCCTCCTCCTCTGCAGTTACCCAGAAGGAAGCTTGGAACCGAGCAGGTGAGGCTTCAGGACAAACAGCAGCTGAGAAAAGGGCGACAACTGAGGACAGGACACCAAGGACAGAGAAGGTGGCAGTGGTAAAGGAAGTGACATCATCAGGGGCTGCAGAGATCACCCAGGAACTGTAGGCTCCTGAAGTGCGGGCAGGACTCAGGGGAGGGGAAGGGAAGGCCTCTCGGCATGGGCATGCAAGTATGACTGGGGAGGAGGCAGAAACTAGAATGCAGGGTGAGGGATGCCAGTGAGGAGCAGCTGAAGAGTTCAGAGGACCAGTGCCTCAAAGAGAGACAGAGCTCACCAGTGTCTAGGGCAGCACTTCCCAGGAAGCTGGAGTTTTCTAGAACCCCGTGGGAAACATCTGGAGAAACTGCACAGAGAAAGCGATTGTGCAGGTGTTCCCTTGAACACAGCACAGTCTACTGTGCTCCTTACTTGCAGCCTTCAGTTCCAGCTGCTCAGCCTCACGCTGGCCTGAAGGGCCAAGTGGACTCGGGGGAGGGACTAGAACTCACAGAGGAGACTGCTCAGCTCTCTATGTGGCCATTATTCGTAGGGTATCTTTGAAAATGGAGTTCCCTGAAGTGAGATCTGTGCATCTCACAAGGCTCAAGGACAAAATACACAATAAACAGAGAAGTCGGATATTGAGGAGCTGCAGGAGGGGAAAGAATATGACCAAAATATATTGTATACTAATTAAAAAGATGTACAGAGAAGAAGGTGCCCCCAGCTACAAAGCCCAGAAATAAAGGGTTAAACTTACTCTAGAGCGCTTTCCCATTAACTTTTTCATACACATGCATTAATGTGCTTTGATCAAATCCACCTCCTCCTTTCTTCTCCAACTCCTTCCAACCCCCCCCTCCCTCACCACTTTAGGGGTTTGAAGGATGGAACAAAGTTCACCTGTGGTCATTTAATCTTGTAAGGCTTCCTTTGCTTTTACCTCTGATGTTTTACAAAGTTTAATAAATGTATGTCTTCCATACATAGATTACAAATACTTAATATACAATGTTTAGTGTACATATATTTAATAACGTTTGAACACCTAAGTCTGAGTAGGGAGTAAACAATGTCCTGTTGTTTCCGACACGCTAGAACATCCTTAGCTCTCAGCGCCTATTATTTTGAATTATTATGATTTTTATCCATCGTGCTATCTTTCCCCAGCATGTTGTGAACTGTCACCTTTAGAGGCGCAGAGTGGAAATGACCGAGGCAGGCAGCTCACTGGGACCTCAGGTTGTCTTTTCACCCACTGCTGGCCTTCCATGGTCTTGGTCTGTAGGCACCGGTCAGTAGGTTAGTCACCGTGGTGAGAGGACTTAGGTAGATTTGTTTGTGGCCCCAAACAGAGACTGGAGGAATTGAACATTCTGCACAGCTGTATTTAAACTGAACCATGATGGTTTGAATTTGTTTAAATCACGTTTTTATTTTACAATTAAATATTAGCCCCCATTCCATGCATGGGGTTCTGTCTTCATCACCCATTCTTTGGAAGTGAGCTGCTCAGTGTCTTCCATGTCCACTTAAGGCTGAAGATTAACTTAAGCCTTTCCAAGTCCTTCCAGGAAAAGGATTCCATGGCATGGAAATTCACTTTCTCTTGGAAACGTTAGTTATTCCTATTTATACCTGGAGTGTGTGTGTAATATAGGAACTTCCCTGAAAATACCCTTTGTTTTTATGCCTTTGCGGCATTTTCTCTGATAGACTAGCAAAGTGTGGCTTTCACATTTTATCCTTGGGAGCGTTATTTAAAAGGCTGCTCAAATGCAAACAAAAAAGTAAGTACTTAGTCTAGGTAATTGTAATGTAAATGTAATGATTGTAATGGAAAGACATCCATCACACACACTCTGGGAAGACATGATCAGTCACAAATGTTCTGGAAGGACTTGGTCTATCACACACACTCTGGGAAGGCTTTGTCTATCACAAATGCTCTGGGAAGATGTGGCCAATCATACACACACTCTAGGAAGACATGGTCCATCACATATGATCTGTGAAGATGTGGTTCATCACACACTCTAGGAAGACATGGTCCATCACACACACACTCTGGGAAGATGTAGTCCATCACACACACTCTGGGAAGACTTGGTCCATCACACACACTCTGGGAAGACCTGGTCCATCACATACACTCTGGGAAGATGTAATCCATCACACACACTCTGGGAAGACTGGGTCCATCACGCACACTCTGGGAAGATGTGGTCCATCACACACACTCTGGGAAGACGTGGTCCATCACACACACTGGGAAGACAAGATCCATCACACACACTCTGTACCTGATGTCATCCTGAAGATCTGCAGCCTGTGTTCCTTCCAGGGTTCTGTTATTTCAAGCCTGAGTGATCACAGTCACTCTCCAGATGGTGCCCAGATATAATTTCCTAATTGGGTATCAATGTATTCTGAGCATCAAGTTTTCTTGAAGACATCCATACACCATGTTCCAAAGCTCACATAACTGACCCTATTTCAACAAGTGGGGAGATGAGGATTAGCCAAGGCAGCAAGTCCCCAGCCAGGAGGAGAATCAACCTTTCATGGGGTACTTTCATGACTGAACTCTTTTTCCTACCACAAAGCTTCAGATATATTTGCTTTTAAATGAACCTAAGTATCAATATTTTTTTCTTTATTCTACATAGCCAAAGTTGTGGACCCCTTTCCTGAGTCACCAGACAGTCGTGCTGTCTGCCGTCTGCTCTGTGCTGCTATTGTTAAGGTGTCCTGTTGTTACAGATGGTTTTGATTTTGATGAACAATGGAGCTTTTTGATAATCAATGATGTACCAGAGCAGACGTATTGGAACAGAGAGTGGACGGATCACTTTATCACAGACATTATCACCTAGAGTTTGCCACCTGCCATCCTCTCATAATTAGAAACCGCATAGGGCATTGGGGGAGGGGCTAGAAACTGCAGCTTTACCACACCTTGGAGGTGATTCTAATGTGCACCCAAGCCTGGACACTGCTCAGATGGGTCACTGCTTACACTGAGGCCTCATGGCGGTTGGAAAGCAGGCTGCAGGAGCATTGTCAAGCTCATCTTGGTCTTCTTGTCTCTTGGAACAAAGCATACAGCATGCCCTCCTGTATGGTCATCCTAAAGGAGATGGTAATCAACATAAAGGTGATGAATCCAACCTTCAACTCATTTAAATATGAGTGTACGGAGTGTATTTGGGACTTGCCTCTCCCGCTGAGGAACACATTGACTGAATCTGACAGCAGCCTCCCTGCCCTAGTCTCTGATCTATGGCTGGATCTCATCTACTCTGCATCTGGTTCCCCAGCATTATTGCAACCACCCTAGGCCTTCACCCCACATTATCCTCCATGCCACAGAGCACGTTGAACAAAAGCACTGATGAGAAGGATTTAAAAAACTTGTTAACCACTTTGAAAAATGAGTTTTGTACAATGTGCTAAATGGAAATTGCCTTGGATTATTTTTATATTTAACACCTCCCTTCGGCCCAGCCTGTAGCACAATTCTACAGTCTGCATGTGGGCTTAACTGTGAAATTCAGTGTTGTGTTGTTTTGATTGAGTGAATTTTATCTTTGCAAATATTACATCAATAAAATTATGTTTAGCGAAACTGATTTTTCCATAGTTTCTTTGCTATTAAAAAATAAATAATACATTTAACAGGTATAATAGGAGAGTTTTCTTGGAAAACAAGATTAGACTTTCAATATATTTTGCATTATTTTCTTGCAAAAATTTGAATGATAAGAGCAGACAAAAGAGACATAGTCTTATTGGGCTATGTTTTTAAGTGTGTTTGTAGTCCGCCTGCATTCATCTGTCTCTTCTGTATTCCTGGGATAATGCCAGAGAGGAGACGTTCCCACCTCTGTACCCATGAATACGAATGTAAATGGAAGCTCAGGGTAGTTAAGTGCCTGTCTAAAATCACAGCCAATCTCAGGTCACCTGTGCTTCAGAATAGTTATCAAAACACTAACAATTACATCTAGGAAGGTCCTAGACACGTAGACTAAGTGTGAGTCTCCACATGTTTCTGCTGAAGGAGAAAACATCTTTGTAACATGAGGGCCAGGCTGCTTGTCGGGGTTTCTGTCCTGCCTAGTTCCCACAGCCCTTTAGCCCCAAAGAAAAATCACACAGAGTCTGCATTAGGTTATAAACTGACTGGCCCATTAGCTCAGGCTTCTTATTAGCTCTTGTAGCTTATATTAACCCATTATTCTTATCTATGTCAGCCACATGGTTCAGTACCTTTCTCAGTGGGGCAGGTCACATCCTGCTTCTTCGGTGGTCTGGGCAGAACTCCCGAGAGAGCTTCCTGCTTCCCAGAATTCTATTCTCCTTGCTCTGCCTCTACTTCCTGTCTGGATGTCCCACCTATACATCCTGGCTAATGGCCAATCAGCATTTATTTAAAACATGATTGACAGAATACAGACAATTCTCCCACACCACATCTTACTAACACATAACATCTTACTAGTAATAGTAAGGCGGAACTGTGTTTCCAACCAGTGTTTACCAAAGAACAAAGAGGTCTGCACGATTCAAAAGATGACAGACTGCCAAGGAAACTTAGGAAGAATTAGGTTTTGTGATTGAATTTTGAGGAAAACCTTTCCCATTACTTTATAAACTTCCACAAGGTAAATTTACAGCTTAGGTGAGTTCTCTACCATCCTTATGATCAATAATTTGCCACAGTTCTTGCCCTTGGAAAATGATTGTTTGTACAAAGAAGAGAAAAATCTCAAAGAAATTTATTTGGGGTGAAATGTTTGAACAGGCTCAAGGACAACCCAAGAGATGCCGCTTATGACCTTGGGTAATATTTCCTCCAGTCCTTTTCTACACTCGATTTTGTTGTTAAAAAAATAATAATTCCCTGTCATCGTGGTTTACAGAAGAGGTGCAAGAGAATGGAGCTAAATAAAGCTGGGACTCTTTAAGAATCTCCCAAACTAATGCTCCAGAAACCACTCTAACTGATCCTTCCTTTGATTTCCTTTTGTTCAGTTTCCTTTCTTCCTAAACACCCAATGACAGGAAAGCTGTGCCCTCCACAATTGCTGGAGATTCATCTGAAGAGATGAAAGTGTGGGGTAGCTGATAATCAAATGACTTTTATAATTCCTTCCAGATTGCTCAAACTTTTTAGCATATCTGTGACCCTTGCAATTATCTGTAATGTGGTCTACAAACATACCACTTTTATAAGGGAAAAGGAGGTATATAGATATCTATGACTCTTATGCTAATTTGGCATGTATTTGTATACATGTTTTATAGGGGGAAAGGAGATCTATAGGAGGTTCTGAGACAAGCTGCTATTAGTCTATCTGCTTTGCAGATTTCTCCTGGTCTTTGTTCAGTGCATACTCACAATTCAAGGCATAGTGAGGACTCATACATACTGGGAGAAATCTCCTAGGTCATCAGAAGTCTGGGTATGGTTATAACACAGGGACCTTCAGGCTGGTCTAAGGATACCCACAAAGGGAAATGGATGTTTTTTTGGTGTACTGTCAAGAGTAGACTGAGGTGCATGATATAAGGATTAAAAGGGACTGGCTTTAATGGTTAATTAACAAATCCTCCTGGAAATGGATTCCAACTATGTGCTTCCCATAGAACTAACTAATGGAGGACCAGACCAAACTTTCAGATGATAATCTATTAAAATATTATATTTTATTGTCCTGTGATTTTTGTTTAGTCACAAGGAGTTTCTATGAAGAGCGTTGCTACACAATGTAATAAGCTCCTTCATTCCCACCCACTTAATATGTGATATGCATAAATATTATGTTTTTACATTTATAAAAATAAGACACAGTGTGGAAGAAAACTGATGCTAAATGCTCCCATTCTAGCAAGAAATAACATTTGCTCACAGCTACATAAACTAATTAAAAATAGAAGTCACCATTCTCAGAGATACATCTTTTAAGTTTTTTTGTGTGATGTTTATTAAAATTTATGATATATATATGTGGTCTTTATCAAATGTGAACTTCTAATAATCCCAATGGTGATCAATCTAGAAGAAATTTAATACAGAGAGCCTTGTGGTCATAGGGAGTTTTTTTAAATTAAATTTTGACATGTATATTGGTTTAGTGGCAGGAAATATGTTAGAATGAGCAATAAAACAACCAAAATAGAAAGTCCTACTCAGTAGCATAAAACTCCTTTCACAAAGTGGTAGGAAGATACAAGTTTGCAGGAAAAATACAGCATTTTTCTAATGTTAAACAAAAGTTTAGTCATGTACCTTTGACAACAGATGTCGGAGGTCAGGCTCTCTGAGATGTGCCTCAGTGTTTGTGTGATGTGGGATTTCCCTCTGTGTGCTGTGATTACCATTAATGAATAAAGAAATTGCTTTGGACCTATAGCAGGGCAGAATTTAGCTAGGCAGGGAAAGCTAGGCTGAATGCTGGGAGAAAGAAGGGCAGAGTCAGAGAGAAGCCATGGAGCCATCGGAGACAGATGCTGGAAACTTTACCTGGTAAGCCACAGCCACATGGTGATATACAGATTAATAGAAATGGGTTAAATTAATGTAAGTTAGGCAATAAGAAGCTAGAGCTAATGGGCCAAGCAGTGATTTAATCAACACAGTTTCTGTGTGATTATTTCAGGTCTAAGCTTGCTTTGCGGCCAGGAACCAACAAGCAGCCTCTCTCCCGCCAACATCTGTGTTTGCTGGGACAGCTTTGGAAACAACGTTGTGGGCATCAAGGACTCTCATCTGGGATGACAGAAAAGCTGTGATATGGTGTAGTTTTGGAACACCTGCACACTACTCTGAGGAGTCACGGGCCCTGAGGGCTGAGGGAGGTCAGGGGGATAGGTCTCTTGATTCCACAGAAATCCAGTCCCTCCTCAACCCTGGTCAGGGGCTTCCTGCATTCGAAAGCAGTTCCCATGCAGAAAGTCAGACCTTACCTCCAGCCCAGGCATCAAGGGACCAGATGTGTTCACTCTGGAGGGAACTTCATGGTGAAACCCCAAAGTACCCACTACACAGGTAAAACTAACGGCAAATGCTGTGGAATCTTGATTCCAGGACTTCAGGAAGAACAGCACCATAATCATTTTAACAAAGAGGATCTGATTTTATAACTTTAGAAATTATATGTCTGTGATTTCTACTTAAATATGTGAACAGTTTTAGGTGTGCTACAGGTAAATGAGTACTAATAGTTCTACAATCATTTTAGAGGTCAGAGTCCTGGTTTACAAGGCTGAATAGCGGACACTCTGTGCTTCCCATGCACCCTTGTCCACCATTCATTGTTGAGTGATTTGCCGAAGACTGCATACATTCTGGAAACATTTTTGGCTTTATAGTATTAAAGTGATACTTGCTGGCAAATTAATGAGCAGACCATGAAGGTTTTTATGTAGCATCTCCTAGGATCTAGGCAAAGAACCATGGGCTCATCTTGTCCCTGTGTGACTGACAGGGCACTCTGATCGTGATTTACCACTGAGGAGCAGGGCTCAGCAGTGTCCCTCAGAAGAACCAGCGTGTAGTCTTTCTGGCACACTGCCCGGAGCATGCCGCTTGCAGCACCCCACCATCCTGTTATGGTGGGAGCACCCTCAGGCACTAGAATGAGTTGATGTGGCTCCTGTTGCACCAAAAAAAAAAGTATTAAAAAATACATGAGTTGGAAGACTCAGCTTAAGGACTATAGCTTGACAGCCCCTGCTAAAGTCTACAGGGTGAACAGGTCTGTGCCGTAGACTAGTCCCGACTCCTCAGTTTGCTCTGACAATGTCCCTGACATAGAGCATATTAACAGAAGAAGGCCTGGTTTTCGTTCCAGTTAGAAGGGGAGATTCCATCACCGTGAGGTCATGGTGAAGGAACGTAAGCTGATGGTCATACCATGTCCACAGTCAGGAATCAGAGAGAAATGGATCCGCATATTTGACTTGCTTTCTCCTTTTTTCTCAGTCCAAGGGGTCCAGCCCATGGAATTAGAGTGGATCTTCCTACTACAATTAACTTAATATGAAAAGTTCTCACAAATATGCCCAGAGGTTGGTTTCACTGGTGATTCTGAACCCGGTCAGGTCAACAGTCAGATTATCTACAACAATAATGAAACATATTTCTTCACACAAAAGTTTGGAGAAAATCTCTCATAAAGAAATAATTAACTTTAATTTTTGTGGTGAAATAGATGGCTTCTAGAAGCTTCTTCTCCTTTAAGAAACAGATTATAAAACTTCATCTTTGACTGCCAGTCCTTCCCTCCCAGAAGTCTCGGTTCCCATCGCCGATCAGATTCACAGAATGCAAATGTGATATTCTGTAAAGAAAGAACTGTAGGTACAGGGTGAATGTATTTCATGTATCATAGACCGACTCCCTAGGGACCAATGGACAGAATTGGCCTGTTTCCATAGACACCAGGAAGTCCCTGCACCAAGAAGTGTGTGGCATGTGGCTTGATCTCAATGACCATGACATCAACAGGTGAGGCCATACATCAAAGTGAAGATTTGGGTAGTGTTGTTCTGTATTATTCTGAACAGTTTTTAGGATAAATTGATGCTGGCTGGATACAGGAAATGTGTGGAGAAAATATGCATTTTATAAAACATTAGCAGGGACCCTGAAGACCCAAAGTTCCATCTGCCCCTTTTTAAGTATCCGACAGGGACAGCAGTGTCCCTGAGGGTTGGGGGTACAAAATAGGGTTGAGATGCACTCATCAAGAGTTTGACAGCCATTACAGCATTTTTAAAGTCAGCCTTTCTTTTGAGAGGCAGAGAATCCCAATTCCTAATGTCATCCCCTCTCCAAGTTCAGTATTCTTGCAGACACTGACACAAGCTCTCAAATGCAACAGAAGTTGATCCATTTTGTTGTCAGTCCCCCTGACTGCCAGGTTTATCCCTGAGGGTTTTAGAGCTTTCATATGCTGTGCACACACACACACAGACACATATAGACAGTCACACACACATAGATGCACACACAGAAACACACACATAAACATACACCCCTATGACATTGGATAAAGAATAGGAAATTGTCCAGAATGAACAAAACCTCTGCAGTTAATACAAATCTGGAATTAGGAAACCTCAGCCCCTTCTAAGCATTGGCACTGGCTTCCAGATCTCAACGCTAAGGCACCACATGTTGGAAGTCTTCTGTGATTTCTCCCCACTTAAAAATCTCTAGAAGTACTCATCGGGTATCAGAACCTAGAAAACAAATAACAAAAGCTCCTCCACTTCTTGCTCTGTGCAGTCAGGCTTTGTGTCACTGATTTAGACTCTGAATGACTGAACAGTAGATTGTAGTTGTGATTTCATAAACAAACTTGAATCAGGACAGCAACTTTGATCTACAATGGTTTGACTGTCCTATTATTTTATTATTTTTTTTGTGTTTCTCCTTGAACAGCTTTGCTCATTAGACCTCAAAAAGCAATGAGAAAGTTACTATGGAAATTTTACAGAGGGTGAAGCACAAACTGCTGAAGTAACATCCAAGACATGGGGCTAGAATGTTCCGGGTAGAACACTGGTGCTGTCCCGAGCAGAAGTCAATAAAATTCAGCTTTAGTATGGGTTGCATTATGGTCTCATACTCACACGGGCACACACACTGACACACAGAGACATTCACACTCTCTCACATAATCTCTCTCTCACACACACACAGACACTCAGAATCTCCTCTCACACACACTCTCACACACTCGCTCACACTCACATCTTGCACTATGCCCCTGACATAGCATCTAGTAGCAGAGAACATGCAGCCCTTTCAGTGCCTGACCCCCAGACGACCACACCCGTGAGGGCTCTGACACAGAGTGCTCTACCCTTTGCTTCTAGACGGTCTGTGCAATTTCTCCAGTGCTATCTTCCAGTTTTCTTTCTCACTTTCCATTTCCCTGCAGATGTTTAATTCTCTGTTCAGTGGCGCCAATAATCTTCATCTTCAGAGTTTGTTTTTTCATGTCTGGAAGTTTAGCGTAGTCTTGAATTCCTCCCACTTCTTTAATTTTGCCGGTAGGCTTTCTATTTCTTTGTTTCAGTTGAGATGTGGTCTTTTCTGCAGCCCAGGTTGGGCTGAAACTCGCTGTGTAGCCCAGGATGGTCTTGAACTTACCTGGTCATCCTCCTGGATCAGCACCATGGTAGCTGGGATGAGGTGTCACCCACCATGCCCAGTCCACATCTTTATGTTTGATGATTATAAGCTACTTGCTAAACTTCCCTACTTTGCCAGTTTATCTGAAACATTTCTTTAACTCTAGCAGTTACTTCTAATACATGTCATTATTTTTATTATGAAATCAATGCTTCTGGTATCTGGAGTTCTGACCAGGATCTTCCTGTGTAGTCTGTCATTTTGGCTGTTTCTGTTCCCTGCGGCTTCTTAGGTGTGTGAGTGTAGTGAGTCAGCCCTAGTCTGTGTATGTTTGTAACTCCCTTATCGTCCAACAGTTAGTAAACTTGTCACTGTGGGCCCAAAGCTTAATATCCAGTTTCAGTGCTAGCTTCTACTGTCTTCAGGCAACCTTAACTGTTGGGGGATATTTGTATACTGTGTGAAGATGTGTTGCTGTGATTGGTGCAATAGAAAGCTCAGTGGCCAATAACTTGGCAGGAGAGTATAGGCAGGACTTCCGGGCAGAGGGAGAACTCTGGGAAGAAGAAAGGCAGAGTTGCCAGCCAGATGTGGACAAAGCAGGAAGGGCAGTGTGGAAGTGAGTTAACGAGCCTCATGGAAGAATGTAGATTAAAAAATGTGAGTTAATTTAAGGTATAAGAGCTAGTTAAGAACAAGCCTAAGCTAAGGTTAAGCTTTCATAATGAATAATAAGTCTCTGCATCATTATTTTCTGGCTGGTGGACCTGAGGAGAAAGTTATAACTACACTTGATTTTCCCGTTTGTTTACCCACATTACAGCTGACTCACGCTCTCTCTCCCATCCCTTCTCGCATGTCCTTTTTCCTACTAGTGTCACAATGAGTGTTTAAAGCAAATGCATATTCTACTTTGGTTCCTTATTTTAAAACCAGCAGACTTCTAAATAGAACCCTTATCTTAATAGCATCCCTTACTTGAAAACTAAGAGAATCAATGTTTTCAAGTATTTTTGAGCACAGAATATTCATCCCTTCAACTTTTCCAAGAAGGAGGTTTGGGCTGTAAAGATGCTAATGTGGAGACGGAATGTTTTCCATGGCTGAAGCTTAAATGAGGGTTTTTAACACAATTGTCTTAAAATGGTTGTGAAGAGATTTTAACATCTCAACGCTCTTGTTATTGGCATTTAACATTGTAATAGTCTTTTAGTGGCATTTAAAAAACGATGCTCACGTTACTGGCATTTCTTCTCTTATTTCAACTTCAGGGAAGGGTTCATAGATGGGTCGAGGAAACAATTAAGTTCTTTGAAACTTTGGAGAGCAAAGAAATTAAGTGTTCCAGAATCTGAGAATCCATTTTTCTCTCACCCTCCCCATTTATTTTTTATTATACCTCATCTGCTGCCTTTGTTAAGATGAGATAGGTTTATGGACTCTTGGCTCCTTTAAGACAAGGGCTGGGCTGTCTGCATGCTGTTGTAGTGAAACTCTTAGATTTGTTAATTATGACAGTGCACTTCCATTTTTTTTTAACTTTCAGGAGGCTGGGGCATCCAAAATCAAGGAATCAGCAAGTCTTGTGAAGGCCAGATCCTCATAGACAGTTTTTCACAGGGTGGAAAGCAGGAGAGAGGAGGAGGCTGTCTAATCTGATGCCTTTTTCATGAACTTCAGTAGAGGGGTTCAAATCGCTATGGTCTCATCACCTCCCAAGGGACCTGCCTCTTCACAGTGGCTTAAGTTCCAGTGTGTGAACTTTGGAGGGAAGAATCCGTTGAAATCACAAGTACAGTTGGTGTCAGTCTCCTGATTTTTAACTTACTACAGTTATGTAAGAAGATGTTACATTGTGAAAAACTGGGTGAATAATACCAGGGCTGTGTCAAATAACAATTCCTGACAATTAATTGCTATCCAAGTGCAATGGGTCAAAAAAAATAAGTGGAAATGTGTGTAGGGTTTAGAGGAAAGGCAAAAAACAAGTTTACCAATCTCTGCCTAGACCTACGGAGAGAGAGAGAGAGAGAGAGAGAGAGAGAGAGAGAGAGAGAGAAGAGAGAGAGAGAGAAACGGATGGGGTGAGTGGCTAACAGCGCCAGCATGGCATATTCTAGCTCTCAAGAGGCCTTGTGGGCTCAAGCATGAGGTGGCAGCAAACACTGATTTACACACTGTGAGCTCTGCGATGAAATCCCCATTCCAACCCAGCAGGCAGCCCCACGTGAGCGTCCAGAGAACCCACCATCTTCTCCTTGGAGACTCAGCCAATAGCTACTTTTAAATATATGGTGTTATTTTGACAGTTATTAATGCCACGCTTTGCAAATAAACACCCTAAGTTAATATGAGAGGAAAGGGGGACTCTGTGTAGTCTACAAACTATAAAGAAGCAGGACTTTCAAGGCTTTAAGGTAGCTCACTTGAAACTGCATGAGATAAAGAAGGCTTGCCATAGAACCCAGAAGAGGGTTTTGAACAGAAACTCATGAAGGTTTGCAAGCTTTTGCTGGCTGGGCAAGGTAACTTTGATTAATTGCAAGGTATGTTTATATCATGATTAATCACACCTAATATAGAAATGTTTTTTGACAGGAAAAATTGCAAACAGAGAAGCTTTTCTTTATGATTCTTGAATTGTATTAATATTTTAAATCAGTTAACAGCTTAATGGACAGAGCAGGGAAAGGCAACACTAATTTAGCCTCCGCTAGCATCTCAAAGTGTCCGGTACCTGCTACATCACATTTTGCAGAATTTCCATTTGTATTAATAACTTATTACTCCCATTAAACATGCATTTCCCCTAAAGCTTAATGCTCCTTCAGTGGAGACCAATTAACAGGGACAGTCTCTGCAGCCAGCAAATTATTTTAATTACAGGGAGTTTTAAAAATGTGCTTGCTTTGCATAGATTTGACCAGCTGAACTTGACCGAAGAATGCATTAACTCTGTATTCTAAGAAATGGAAGATTTTCAGTGAATATGTGCACAGCAAGACAACTTCTTTTGGCATGTGTAAGTGCATATTTTGTGTGTGTGTGTATGTGGTGTGTGTTCACATTTATGAGGATACTGGTGTGTGTGTGTGTGTGTGTGTGTGTGTAGGTCAGAAGTTGATACCGGATGTTGTCATTAGTGCCTCTCTTCTTCATTGATTGGGGCATATTTGGACAGGATCTCTCACTGAACCCAGAACTTGTCATTTTCAGCTAGTCTAGGTAGCCAGCTTCTCAGAGGATCCCTTGTCTCAGCCTCTTGAATGCTGGGATTACGGGATGCTGCCATACCTAGCTAGCTTTTGTGCATTCTGGGGACTCCAATACTCATACCTGAAGCGATAAGTCCTTTGTTCACTGAGTAACATTCCCAGTACCCCTGAACCATGAAAAAAACTTACTGTATGTTTTGTGGTCTGTAAAACAGTGGATAAACATCAGATGCCTCTCTACCATTATTTGCCTTTGGTTTGGAAGCTTATCGATCTGGTAGCCCTTGATTCTTGGTGACGATCCATGACATGAAGGATGGGCAGGCCTTCTGTGGAACAGCAGGCACTTGAAGGCTTATCTCTTGCTCTGATGGGCTGGTATTTTAAAATGCATGCGTTTCATGTTTAATGATGTTAAAGGGTTAAAGGCAGGAATAATGAAAGCGTATTGCATACATCAACCCTCTGAGAGGTGAGAAGGGTTCTAAAAAGATGAGGAGCTCCAGGGAAAGAACTTTGTGGGGGGGTTGGCTTCTCCTGACAAAGTCAAGAAGTCACTCATTTTCATGTAAATGAAAGAACTTCTGAAAGGCAGGTAAGGAGTCCTTCCCCCTTGCAGAGTGACACTGGACAAGCCACTGGAGAGAAAGAATACAGTGACAATGGGAAGTCTAAATACTAATATTCTAGCAAGAAGAACAGATAGCACATTGATGAGTTGGATGAGAGACATTGCAAAACCAGAAAGAAAATCACCCTTGTGTGAAAACAGAGAGCACAAACAGTGCTTGTGACTCACACTCTACGTTTGTCAGTGACCAGAGTTTGCAAAGGGCACAGTCGAGTCTAACGCTGGCTATACCATGGCATTGGTATCTGGAGAATGATGGGGCTTCCCTCAGCTCTTAGCTGGGATTTTAACACACAAGTAACCAGGTGCCCATGGACATACAAACTTCCCATGAGTTGGTGTCTTAGGGTGCCTGTCTTACAAATTTTAAGTAAGCTTATGAATCACAGAGGGTGTGCCTTACAGAGAAGTTTATTACAGATTAGTAGGTAGGAACAAGAGAGAGATTGGAGAGAGAGGTGGGGCACTGTGAGGGTTTGAGCAGATCCATCTCCATCCAGTCAGCTCAGCCGTTAGGCGTCCTGGGACCTCTCAGTTTCACTTCCCGGCAAGGGAAGGAGAGGACAAAGGAGCCTATTGGCTCCAGCAAGGACATTTGTAGGGTGGCTGCTTTGGGGTTTCTGCCCTTCCTGAGTGGTTTCTGGTTCTAGTCCTCATCAGCACCTGTAACAGACTGAAATGCTTAAAAGTCCAAAGTTCAAAGTCTCTTCTGAGATTAATGCAATCTCTTAATGTAATCCCTATAAAATCAAAATTGATAAACAGATCACATACTTTCAACATATAATGCCACAGGATATGCATTACCATTCCAAAATGGAGGAAAGGAAAGATAGTGAGGAAATACTGGACCGAGACCAAAAGCAGCTGGGCAAACTCCAAACTCTTTGTCTCCATGTCTGATGTGAAAGTGTTCTTCAGATCTCCCTTTACTTTTAGCTTTGTTGACTGCAACACACTTCCTTCTCTTGGGCTAGTTCCATTCCATGTTAGCTGCTTTTCTCAGCAGGTATCCTACGGCTCTGGTATCACCAACATCTTGTGTCTCCAAGGCAATTCAGGCTTCAGCTTCAGAACTGCATGCAATGGCCTCTTTAGGCCTCCATTCAGAGACACCCCTGAGATATACCTGACCTCGGCAGCTTTCCTTAGTCACAGAGGAAGATTTCTTAACTCCTTTCTTCTTCTTGACTCTAAAGCCAGAACCAATGCCTGTAGCTTCCAAGGTTTGCTGCTTGCTGAGCTGGAACATGCCCTTTGTTCAATTACATCTTCACCAACCTTCCATTTTTGATGGTTTACATTCCTGCCTAAGCTTGGCTGTTCTGTAACTGGATTTGTAGACCATGCTGGCCTCAAACTCAGAGATCCCCCTTCCTCTGACTCTAGAGTGTAGTATTAAAGGTATCCACTGCCACACTTAGCTATAAGATTTTCTTTAATTTTGTTTCACAAGTTGGAAACTTCACCAGGTGGGATCTTGCCCTGGGGTCACCACTTCCTTTATTCAATTCCTTAATAATCTGTTTATCATCTTGAACACAGGGCTTCGCTTTATTCCACTTCCTGGTGCTCCCTTTCTCCTCAAATTGTACATTTGTATTTTTCCTTACTCATCTTGTTCCTTTTCATTATAAATCTGTATAAGAGAGACCACCATACAAGAGTTAATACTAAATTGTTTTGAGGTTTCTTCTGCCAACAGAATTACTCCTAAACTCTTCAATTTAGCATCAAGCAAACTTTTTGGACAAAGGCAAAAATAAACCACATTCTTTGTCAAAATATCATAAGAACCACATACTAACATTCTTCTCCTCTGAAACATCTTGAGCCAACCATCCCCCACTCCCACCAGTTCAAATCATCCTCAGCACCACTGTTTACTAGTATGGCCCATTAAATTCCACTTAAAGTGTTCAATTGCTTTTCTAACCTAAACTCCTAAAGTCCACATTCCTCCAAACAAAAGAATTGTCAGGCACTATCACAGCAGTACCCCAGTCCTTGGTACCAACTTCTGTCTTAGTTAAGGTTTCTATTATTGAGAAGACATACCATGACCATGGCAACTCATATAAAGGAAAACATTTAATTAGGGATGCCTTACAAGTTTCAGAGATTTAGTCTCTTATTTTCATGGTAGCATATAAGCTAGACATGATGCGGGGAAAAAAGCTGAGAGTTCTGCATCTTGATCCACAGGCAACAGAAACTTGGTATAGCTTGAGCATACACGAGACCTCAAGGTCTGTCCCCACAATAGCACACTTCTTCCAACCAGGCCACACCTACTCCAACAAGGCCACACCTCCTAATAGTGCCTCTCACTATTGGTCAAGCATTCAAACACATGAGTCTATTGGGGGGACATACCTATTCAAACCACTACATCATCCAATTGTTGTCAGAGGCTGTAAAAATGAGTGGACCCAGGGAGAAGGGTGCTATGGAGAAGAGAGGAGAGCCCACTACCTGGCTTTGTTCTCCTCTGGCTTATTGCACAGGCCCACAAGCATGAACTACCAGGATGGATTACCATGGCATAGAAGACATGGAGCAATAGGAATATTCAATGGCAAAGAAGGGGAGGAAGGACAATGCATGCCACCAGGTAGGGTGAGGACAGGTTGGCATATAAGGCTGATTGTGGTGAAAATAGGTTCCTTAAGGGCCAAAGACATTGTGTGATGTGAGGATATGATGTGGCAAGGGGTACTTCTTACTTTTCCATTGCTGTGACCAAATGCCTGTGAAGTCACAACTTACGGAATATACATTTATTTTCACTCACAGTTTGAGGGTCCAGCCTATCATCACGAGGGGGCATGGTGATAAGAATACAGCCTATCATGGTGAGGGTGTAGATAGAAGTTTCTGTCCTGTCCAGTCCTACAGCCATTCAGTCCCAAAGAAACACACAGAAACTTATATTAATTATAAACTTTTTGGCCTATTAGCTCAGGCTTATTATTAACTAACTCTTACATCTTAAATTAACCCATAATTCTTATCTATGTTTAGCAAAGTGATTTGATACCTTTTCTCAGTGAGGCATTCTCATCTTGCTCTCTCTGCTTCTGACTGGTGACTGATTCTTTGCCTTTCCTCTTCCCAGAATTCTCCTGGTCTGGTCACCCCACCTATACTTCCTGCCTTGCTACTGGCCAATCAGTGTTTCATTAAATAATTTTTTTTACATAAGTATTAAGCAGTTTTTGTTACACAAGTAACAAATCTTTATAGTGTACAAGAACATTAACCCACAACACAAGGGCATTGTGAGATGTAGAGATATGAGGTGGCAAGGGGCACTTCTTACTTTTCCATTGCTATGACCAAATGCCTGAGAAGTAGAAATAAAACTTAAGGAATAAAGGTTTGTTTTCATTCATAGTTGGAAGGTATAGCCTATCATGGTGAAGGGGGCATGGTGATGAGGGGATGAGGGTACAGTCTATAGTGGAGAGGAGGACCATGGCAACCATAGCTTTAGGTAGCAGGTCACATGACACCCACAGTCAGGAAACACAGAGAGAGAGAGAGATGAATGCTGGTGCTGAGCTTTCTTTCTCCATTTCAGTCAGAACCCCAGCCGTGGAGTGCTGCTGCCCAAGGTCCGGGCAGGACCTTGTTTTCTCCTCTGTTAACCCTTTCTGGAAATTCCCTCCTAGACCTGCCTAGAGGAGTATTTATGTGTTGATTCTAAATCTCGTCAAGAATACCACAGTCACCCATCACAACATCCATGAAATGTCCTCAGCTAATTGTTGAACATTGTAAATCTGGTTCTAATTGTGCCTAGATAAAATAATGTTTTATGTTATTCTCATGTTCTGTTAGTTAACAGCTTATATTGCCAGACCTTATAATTCAGGGCTCATATTACAAATACCTGCATCTTCCCAAGCTGCAACTGTCTCATTAGCCTTCATAAACGATCAGTCTCTCAGTACTTGCATGATTCTTCTCCCAACAGCACTGCAGCAAGCAGCAGCAATTAGGACAGCTGTCACTGTGGCTGGCCATGTGCACCATTGCTCCACTCTGGCCTCCCTGTGGGGAAGAATCAGAACTCCCACCTTCATATAGAGGCTCTGAGGACCAGAGAGGCTAAGAGTGTTATGGTAGAACAGGTCACACGGCACCAATGGCTCACTGTACACCACAGTACAACCCAAGTTCATGCCTTCCGTTCTGTGCCCACATCTGTAGCTGAAGTCCTGGGGTCATCGGCATCAGCAAACTTGCCGGGGAAGTGCAGTCCTAGCCCCTGCTGCAGAGCTTCACAGAGGCACAACAGCTCTCGTGTTAAACTGAAAGGAGATAGTTTATTCTGGAAGCAAACATGAGTGACCACAGCCTGGGAACACGGGTTCAGCTCACCTCAAATGTGATGTTCTCATGTGGCAACAGGTTTGTGAAGTTCTATCGTAACAGAACAAAGAAAGTTACATGCCAAGTTACTTTTCAGTTACACTGGTGGAAATCTTAGGTAGATAGGATACAGCAATGCAGGGAGAACTATTGTAGGTGCCGGCTGCTGTATGACAACCACATCCTTAGGCCTTGGGCAGGTTGGAGTCTGCTTGTACATCCATAAGGGTTCACCTAGGGGTCACAGAGATGGTAGGCAGGTACAGAGTAGAGCAATAAACTGCCATTAAGGGCAGAAGGGTGCCCCGGGACAATGTGGCCCTGGACTTGCAGCATTCCAATTTCTCCACATCACTGAGTATCCAGTCAGCCACCCTAGCAGAAGGACCAGTGGAAGGTGCAATTCTTTTCAGGAATTTTTATTCACAACTTGATGCCACACCTCTGGGGGTGATCCACAAATTGGCCACTAGTAAACACCCCTGTTATTCAGACGTAGGCTCCACTTTAAGAACTGCCTGTGGGATTCTTGCCTACAAGCCTAGGAACCCATGTCCAATCCTCCAGAGCCTACTCGGTGGTGAGAACTGACTCTCAAAAGCTGCCCTCTGATCTCCATTTGTGCACTGTGTGCATGCACACACACTTACACAAAAGAAATAAATGAATGGATAATGTAATTATAAAAAGAAGTTGATATTCTCTTTTGTGACCAGTTTATGAAATGGTATTGAGACCATGAATTGTTATGAATTAAAAACAAAAAGTTAAAATCAACAAATATTTAAATTGTTATTCCCCTTGTGATCGGGTATTTCCTGAGTTACTGCTTCAATCTTACTCTTTTCTGATTCACTTGGATGAAAGAAGAGATGCAGTTTTGTGAAATTAATAAATCTCCCTTTAAGGATGGCGGAGACACCTTTCTTCTGCAGAGGGGCCCGTTGCTTAAAAGACTGAAACCTGAGATCATATTCTTTTCAGCCCTCTAATTACACATGAAGCTAGGCTGGGAATGCTTCTGCCCTGTGTCCCCGCCAGGCAGGCTCAGCACCTGTGGCAGGGTTTAATGCAAGAAGCCTAATTTAATTAGCGCTCTGCCTCTGGGCCAGCCTGCTGTGGGGTCTTGGATCTCCGGCTCAGGAAGAAATGTGTAACCCCTGCTCTTTCCATTTCTAGTTAGCCTCATAGAGGGTGGGTGTCTTCGGAGAGAAGGGAACTCTGCTTCTCCATCAAGCCCTGAACAGTGCTAATTGAGCTGACAGTCTTGGGCCACTGTCTGCGATTGCTGCAGCCGACTGGAGCGGAGACCCAGGGAAGGGATTGTAAATGTCAGATGGCTCATGTTTGCCCTCATGGCTCTTGAATTGATCAGGGGAGCTATCTAGTCTGCACGCTTGAGTAACACAAGTAGCAAACAAGTAGGGAGAAATAAAGTATTCAAACCCCAGTGGGGAAGCCTGCACCGGATCCCTGCTCTCCCTCCCGGAGCTAATGAGGAGAGGAAAGGTGAAAGTGCCTGGCGGCCCTAAGAGCAGGCTTTGCCTCCTGACTTTGCGCCTGCTTATCATGCTCAGGGGCTTGTTTCTGTCAGTCATTTCTCTCTTGCACAGCCTAGAAAACACCACTGCGTGTTTTAAGATTATTCCAGCTGCAGCTCTTTTGTAGCCGTAACAAAGAAAATGAATTTTTTGTTTTTACTTTATAAGAATGAGCCACAGCAATCAGGAAAGATGCATTTTTTTCCCATATCTGAAACTTCTGTGTTCATCCCCCTATTTTCCCTGGAGCTTTAGGAAGGCAACAATATTCACTTTTGCCCCAGCTTTGGACTGTGAGCAGGCCTAGCTCTGCCTTTCTCTGCATCACAGAGACGAGAGAGATGGCTCAGTGAGTAAAGCACTTACCATGTACGTATGAGGACCTGAATTCAGTCCCTAGGATCCACACATAGTTAATTCTACTGCAGCTGTGGGAAGACGGAAGGCTGGGAGAGGAGACTCCCTAGGAGGGTGCTGGTCGGCTAGTCCCGTGTGTGCAGCAGAAGACAACCGGGTGGAGCTGAAGACTGCTACACCGAAGGTGGCTCTCTGGCATGTGTGCCCTGTGCTCACATATACAAATGTGCGTGCGCACATGACCTGAAATTGGGCTCTATTCTAGTGGGCTTCAATTCACAGATTTGCCTTTCTGAACATGAATTCTCAACTTTAAAAAAAAAATCATTCTCTCCAGGAATGTGTAGAAAATGACCCAGATAACACATTAAAACCTCTAAGTCACACTTCTGCTGTCTTACAGGCATCCATTCAGTGGACGTGTGCTTTCTTTGCACTTGCTGTTCTTCTCATGGGAAACTTTTTGTTTTCTGTGTTTGTAAATGACCGGAATCTTTTCTGATATGATGTTGGGTCTAGAATCACACAGTGCTCCTCAAGGGGGACTCGACATTGGTTCGGTTTGCCTCAGAGATGTCAGTTCTGCAACTTGTTTTTGGTGATGAGAGGGCATGTTCAGAGACATCGATAGTTTTGTTAGAAAGAGGAGATGGTCTCCTCTTTCTTTCTCATGCTTTTCAGTTCCCAGAGAACAACAGTAAGAGATGGAAGCGTCTGCTAGTGTGATCTCAGAACTAATCACATACCCTGGTTACTCGAGAGCCTTACAGGAACCCTGAAGAGTAAATGTTAGTATCATTAGGATAAAGAGCCAAAAACAATAACAACAACAAAACCAAAGCAACCCCCCTGACTCACCCATGATCACACACCTACTCCAAAGATCAAGGTGACTCTACAGCTGGTGCTTATTGTTTAAGGTGGAGGAAGGGAGAGACTGAGGGAGAAACTAAGGAAGAAGTGGAGAGAGGAAGAGAAAAATAGACAGGAGTAAAAGAAGAAGAAATGAGAGAGGGGGGAGGGAAAGAGCAAAGCCAAGAAAGGGAGGGCAGGAAAGAAGGGAAGGGTTAAGAAGAGAAAAACTGAGAAGCCCCTTGATTTTAGATGGATTGTCTAGTGAGAGCCTTCCTTATTACAAGCAGCCACACTTTTCTCTTTCCTAGGGAAATGTCAGCTTTGGAAATAATTTAACCCAAATATTCGAGCTGTTGGAATGGCTCTCCGTGTTGCTGTGGTACCACGGTTCACAATTATAATTAATGGAACATCTTCCGAGAGAGCTCGGAGCTGCATGCACACGGAGAAATACATAATGTGCTAAGCATACAGAAACATGAGCTCCGAGGTCCATTTCTTACAAGCAGAGAAGGGAAGCAATTAGTGAGACAATTTTCAGCAAGAAGGGAAAAAAAGTACCCGAAGAATCTTGTTTTCCTGAGACAGGCCTGAAGATGAGCCTCAGGCCCCATTAAGGGTGTGGTAATGAAGAGGGTTTGGGAGCCATGGGGTGACTGTGTGGAAAGGTTTTTCCTTCTCAGGAATCAAGATGCATTAGCCTCATTATTTGCAGATACTTGACAAGACAAGAGCAGGGGGAAGCAGGACATAACAAAAGGCAGGGGGAGGGGAGGCGGCCCAGAGAGACAAGAAAGGGAGCTGAGTCTTTTCTGGACAATCCCAGTCAAAAAGAGGGGCATTTCAGGAGAAAACAAGACCCCGCACCTGAGGTATGACCTCTCCAGTGGAAACAGGTGAAGGCATGCCTGCTCCTACCTCGTCTCCCGCATGTCATTCCAACACCGACCACGGTACCGACTGCACAGTTTGTCATTCCACCTGCTGTGTCGCACAGCCTCCCCGTCCACCAGGTCTCTTTCCGTTTCAGTCATCAAAGACTAGGCCCTAGACTAGCTTAGGCTGGATCCTGACTTGCTGTCTAGAATAACCCCTCCGAGGCATCAGGAAAGGACTTATGGACACAGCTGCTCCCTAGCTAGGGCCCATTTTCTCTTCTGCATCTTTCTCAGGGTTTATGTCTAAGCAGTCATCTTTGCTTCCTTGGCTGTGTTTTTTAACAGCCCTTGAGAACATGTTTGAGGGGATTCAGTACCTGCCACTCTGGAATAATCTAGTAAGAGAATGAAAAGGCCAATGACTTAAAAGGCATCAAAACCACTGGACTTACCAAGGTTATTATTTATACCTTTGGACCTGCACTGGGTTACCTGTAAGCCAACTGGGGCTCATAGGGACTAGAGATTTTGCTATCATAGGTCATAAAAACAGTCCAAAGGATTTTGGATGTGGGGCTGCTTTTTTTTAAAATGGGAATTGCTCTCTAGAAATATACTTTCAAACAGCAATGAGAACAGAGCCTACTGAGACATCATGGGCCGAGTTGCATGGCTATTCAAGGAGTTCTGTCTGAGTCCACATTAGCTCAGAAGGAGGAGATGCTCCTGAGAGCAGTTCCTCAGCGGCAGCTTTCAATCTCCAACTTGTCCTCTCTGATTTTAGGACAGGGATGATTCTATCTTCCAGGGCACATGGAGAAATACACAGAGAGATATTGTTGTTTAAATAGGGTCTTGATACATTGTCCAAACTAGCCTCGAACTTACAATCCTCATATCTCTTTACCCAATCCCTGCCTGTGTGCTGGTGTTTACAAATGTGTGATCACTACTTAGAGACAGTTTTGAATGTCACAATTTGAAACAGGTGCATCAGCTGGTGGTTTCTGAGAGAAAACACAACTAATGAGAGGTAGGTGACAGATCTATAGGTAGATCGATGAGAGAGGATCAATAGATGGACAGACAGATGATAGGTGCTTAGATAAATAGATATCTAGATGATAGATTATTGATAAATGGATAAATAGAGAATAGATGATAGCTGAATAGATCGATAATAGGTTATTGATAAATGATGGATGTGTTTATCCTTAGAATTCAAGGTATGCATATATATGTATATTACACAGATATATAGATGTATATATATGTGTGTGTGTGTGTGTTTATATATATGAAATGCATGCATCTCTGTCCTATATCATATCAGTGCATATAATGGCAGAAGTTGAGAAGCCCCGAGATCTGCTGACTTGCTGGTGGGGAATTGCTGGTAACAGATCAAAGGCCTGAGAGCATGAGAGCCCAGGGTGCAGATTCCAATGTGACTCTAAGACCCTGGACACCAGGACCGAAGGTTCCTTTCCTCACTGCCTGCTCTGTTCAGGCCCTGGTGGACTGCAATGTGCAAGCTGCCTTGCGGTGTGCTTCCGACGTGATTCTTTCCGGATCGCCTTCACAGACGAGCCTGGAGTTACTGCTTAACTGGGTATCTGCATTGCTGACTCAGTCAAACTGACGCAAGGAATGAGCTATCACGGGAGCTGTCCTGGCTTCCCAGCAAACTGCAAGCATGCAGCAGTGCCCAGGACAGCACCCCACAGAGAGTTAGAATGTCCAGAAACAGTATGAAGCTCGAAACACCTTGATTTGGAATATACCAAATTTTTCTTGGCCAATTCCATTCTCTTGCTGTCCTCAAAAGCAGTAATTCCTGTTGGAAATTCAGCATTTCCTGTCTTGTATGTCCCAGTTTCTCTTTCTCAGTGGCTGAGCACCTTTATCTGATGCTACCCAGGCTTGAACCTCTAGCATGGAGGGCAGATCTCCTGTGTCTTTTATTTTTTTAAAACGTTCATTTTATTTATTTCTGAACGTGTGAATATGTGTATACACATGCCGTAGCTTGAGTGTGGAGGTCAAAGGACAACTTACAGGGATTGGTTCTCTCTTCTGACATTTGGCTCCTGAGGATCAATGCAGGTTTTCATGCTTGACCAAATCGCACTCACCCGCTGAGCCACCTCACCAGTCTAGGTCTCTCGACACATCTGCGTGAAATGTTTCACTTCATGTCCTTGTGAAATTCTAGCCTGGCATCAGTGTGCTGATTTCATAACTGGTGCCATTAATGATGTCTTGCTACTAACTAACTCTAATGGGGTTGCTCAGGCAAATCCCAGCCAGCCAGCGAGAGCCAGGAAAGAAGCTAGATGACCCCACACTTTCTGTTTCTGAGCTTTTACCAGTCCTTCTGAAAGGAGATACATTCAGCGGAAGCCCTGTTGGGATAAAACACACTTCCGAACCAATGTTCTGGAACACCAAAGAGCCTTTAATCACAGAATGAACACCGGAAGTAATATCACGAGGTAAGGCAATCAACAACATTGTGAGAGACCCAGCGAAGATGCTCAAACAGAAGCCTGCATAGTTTAGTCTAGGATTACATACGGGTCACAACCAACCCTGACACCTACACGGACTTGAATCACACCCCTCAAGCAACTACGGCACTTTTATATATCAAACTAAGAACAATGCCTCACGCACAGTCTGTATTTGCTCTGTGGCACTTCAGGCTTGGTGCAACTCAAAGCCCACCCTGTAGAAGGGAATTAAGTGAAAGCAGAATAAACAATGTGATTTGAAGAGACCCCAGGGAGCAGAGCATTATAATTGGCAGTGAGCCTGCCATGGGTGGACTCACTGCTGTCAGCCTGCGGGAAATTTCCCTGTAGGTGTGTGTCAGACACGTCAGCCGCTGTCCTCAAAGCTGCCACTGCTCTGGCGGGAGTGGAAGTACATTGGACTCATGGGATCAGACACGTAGCCTGCGTCAGAAAAGAAGTTCAGTTGTTACTTACTGACCTTCTCGTACACCCCCCTGCTTATATTAACCATTGAACCCAGTGTCACACACAGCTGCCAGACAGTCCTTTGTGACTCTGGAACTGAAGACTGGACCAGAGTCGCCAGTGCTGCTAAGATTTAAGATGGAAACATGGTGCTGACACCAAAGGACGTCTGTGACAAATATCTGCCTTGATGACACCGGTTGGTAGTTCGTGTTTTGGATTTACAGGGAGCAGCACACGCTTCTGGAAGGAAGCCTGTCATGAGGGCGAAGAGCAGATTTTGTGCCAGGCTAACACGTTGTAATCATGGGTTCCTGATTGCTGCCATTGGGATATTCGTCAGCTTAAACCTGTCTGAGCATCAGCACCCTCATCTGTAAGTGGGAGAAAGGGTAGTTCCTATTGCCAGGCTGCCGTGTATATCTGAGGACTGCTAGTCAACTCCAGAGCAGGGAGTTTCTCCTTTCCACGTTGGTACAGGACCACCCACTACTTCTGCAAAATGGGTGATTAATCAGTAGTTGCCGGTGGCTTTGCTCCTATCGACATCACAGTTATCTGAGCCAATGCATTACTTTTCAGCCATGTAGCCATATGCAGGGGTTTGGGCACACTGACTTTCAAAGGAAAGATCTCTGTCAAAATCTCTTAGAAGTTATGCTGTAACAAACTCTTTTGCAAGGAAATGCTCCTGACACTGGTACTTCTGAGCGTGGGCCCGTCTTACTCTCCTCTGTCAGGACTGGCCCAGGTCAGAGTTGAGGGCCTGTGTGTTTGTGTGTGTGTGTGTGTGCCTTTGTGTGCCCATGCCTGTGTGCATGTGTATGTGTGTGTGTGTATATGCATGTGTATGTGTGTGCTGGGTGTGTGTGTATATGCATGTGTATGTGTGTGTGTGTGCGTGTGTGCACACTTGTATGCAAGCATGTGTGAGAGGGCATGTGTGTGTGTGCATGTGTGCACAATCATATGCGAGCTGTGCAAGAGGGCATGTGTTGGGAGGTGAGACACGTTAAATGAGAAAAAGCCGACTCACATCATTAAATCTTGACTGTTGGTTGATAAAACAGAATCAACATCCTAGCATGAAAGCATCTCTTTTTCACTCGGGCACAGAGAGAACGTCACTCAGCCATCGATGAGCTACTTCTTTCTCGTCTTCTAATATTCCACACACAATTTCACTGGCTTTGGCTGTGACAGCACTTCTTACCCCACTGATTCCAGTGAAAACCTTAGAGTAGTGTGAGCCCCAGGGGTTGGGCGGGCTAGGCTCCAGCAGTGAGTGACAAATTCCCTAGCCACTAGGGCTGGTGACTCACAGGCATGTCCTGTGGCAGTGCAAGGCAGGCGCATGCCGACTGGGAGCAGAAGGGTGGTTTCACCAGAATTGACTGTAGGGTGCAGGAAGAGACTGAGCCACATCTCTGTGTTTTGTTACTCAAGAGCAAAAGTCTGAAGTTAAGACTGAACAGCTTAACTTCAGCCATGTGTGTTCAGTTTTACGTCCATATTCTACTTCTGCCCATTGAGGTTAAAATTTAGCTCAAACCTGTGAATTCCGGTTCAGGGAAGAGCATGGAAGAGGGGCAGAAGAGGGCTCTTGAAGAACAATGTCCTCTGGATGACAGGCCCATGACACTTGTCTTAGCTAAGGTTATTATTGCTGTGATAAAACACCATGAACAAAAACAAGATAGGGAAGAAAGGGCTTATTTGGCTTACACTTCCACAAAGCTGTTAATCATCAAAGGAAGTCAGGGCAGGAACTCAAACAAGGCAGGAAACTGCAGGCAGGAGCTGATGTAGAGAGCACGGAGGGGTGCTGCTTACTGGCTTGCTCATCACGGCTTGCTCAGCTTGCTTTCTTTTAGGACCCAGGACTACAAGCCCAGGGCAGCTTCACCCATGATATGCTGGTCCCTCCTCCATTAATCACAAATTAAGAAAATGCCCTGCAGGTTTGTCTACCTATAACTTGATCTTAGGGAGGCATTTTCTCAGCTGAGGTTCCCTGGTCTCCAGTGACTCTAGCTTGTGTCAACTTGACATAAGCCAGCACAGTGCTCAGTTCACAGTAGCTATGATAGCTCATGCAAGATTTGCATGAGCTCCAGCTAGTCAGTGCTCCAGCATGGATGGGAAATTGGTACGTAAGTCCCTACTCCAAGCTGAGGAATATTGACAGCTATTGGCGCCTGTTAGGTTGGCCATGCTCCTCCAGTGGATGGCCCTTCACCCATGCACGTATGAGCAACATTCAATGGATTCAGAGGGTTATTTAGAAAAGAATAACTGGAGTCAGGAAATGTGCGTGCGTGCGTGTGTGCGTGCGTGTGTACGCGTGCATGCGTGTGTGTGTGTGTGTGTGTGTGTGTGAGAGAGATAGAGGGAACCAGAGGGGTTGTGTAGTAAGAGTGGGGGAACAACTATGGTCACAATACATTTTATACACCCTTGAAATCTTCAAAAAATATATTTAAAAAACAGATTAAAAACTAAAAGAAGAAATCTCATGAGGTTGCTGCTGCAGGAACTAAAGGTCCAGCCAGGCTGGGAACAGTTGTCTGGCTGGGACATGGAGGATTGCTTTGAGTGTGAGGCTGGCATCAGCTATACCAAGAGGTACTATTTCAAACAAACAAATGGAAAAACAAGCCAAAATAGAAAAGAAAGGGTAATTCAAGGTGTGAAAAATGCTATTCCTATAGGGGAAGCACAAAATATATGTATTTATCTGTAAGAATTCTCACTTCATCCAAACACCCTAATGTTTTCTCCTGGTTCTGGAACAGAGAGGTTCAGGAAAAGAAGACTACACTACTACCCGATCCACATGTCCTATACTTCACCATGGGGATTCCCGGAGTAGTGCTATTTCTTTAAGAAGAAATCCTCAAGGGGTTGGGGAGATGGCTCAGCAGTTAAGAGTGTTGGCTGCTCTTGCAGAAGATCCAAGTTCGAACCCCAGTACCAACATGGCAGTTTATAACATCTGAAATGCCAATTCCAGGGCATCTGATGCCCTCTTCTGATCTTCATGGCATCAACATGCACGGGTCCATAGACATACTTGCAAGCAAGACACTCACACATAAAACAAAATGAAGAAATCTAATTTTTTAAAAATTTAAAGTTATTTTTAGGCAAAGCGTAGCTTCACCTTGGATCCACCATGAAAAGCGTTCCCGCTAGGCTCAGGGCTCACAGGCTGCCCTGCACATCGCTGAGAAGCCTTACGAAAATGCACTGGTGTCTCTTGAAAGATGTGACACTGTGACACCTGGAGCACGTTTGCCCCCTGAGGAATCCGTTACTGTCCTGGCCGATTACTCTGTCCCGCTGCTGACAAGGGCTGTCTGCATACTAACACATACCATGAGAACAGAGCCTTTTCCTAGAAGGTTCTCAAGGCAGCCAGAGCTCACTGCATTGCGCCCAAGCAGAGAGATGTCCCTTTGTTTCTTCAAGGCTTTCCAATGACTTGGGTAGCAGTTCTCTGAAGATGAGGTGCATAGATTCCATGATGTAGGGTCTCAAGGTACTAGCATCAGAGAAGCCACTTCCTTCTTCCTGAAACATCACTCTAGAAACAAATGCTGTGTTCAGCCCTCCATGCAATCAAATGGCTCATGTTCTAATATTTAGATTAATATAGAGCCTCTCAGATTTAAAGAAGTTGTAGGATATCATGGCTCTGGTCCTAGTTAAAGTAGGATGATGTGATATTTCTAGTGGGAAATATTAAATATATCACGCTTATCTATAGGAATTCTCAATCTATCCAAACACCCTAATGTAGCTAATGGTAAAGGATTCTGTATTTCCCTTGGCTTCCAGAGCCCAGCATCAAACTTTATTAATTAATTATTCCAAAGAACTGTGTTAATTCACCGTGGAGCAGTGCTGTGAGACAGACCCAGACAGCTCTCCGTGCCTCTGCGCCAGCTGTTTGAGGGGATGGATGGATTGCTTTAAACCCTGTGGTGCTCAGCTCTCAGGGAAGAACTCTTCCTGGGAAGGCAACCGTGGGAACTTTCTTTTCTGTTCTTCTCCCTGCACACAGCGAGGAGGGCTCAGGCAGCAGGTCCAGGGTAATGATGGCAAAGGGTTCATGATGCCAGGAGAGCCAGAGATATTTACATAAAAACCTTGCATCCTCTTAAGACTTCATCGCACACAAATTCACACGCACAATCTCTGGAACCTGTATACACTTCCATACAGACATATGTTCATATACATTTTGGGTATTCTTTAAGATGAACACACACACACACACACACACACACACACACACACACACACACACACACGAACAAGTTTTTCTGCATGTTTGCCTGCAGACAAGAAGAGGGCATCAGACTGTGAGCTGCCATGTGGATGCTGGGAATTGAACTCAGGTCCTCTGCAAGAGCAGTCATTGCTCTAAACCGCTAAGTCATCCCTCCAGCCCCTGGGTATTCTTGCTTATACAGACACACATAACCTTGAACTCACTTGTGTACACGCTGACACTCTCACTTATGCACACTCACACATGCATGCACAGCCATGCTCACACACACCGTGTACACTCACACTCATGCAGTCTGGCACACTCTATTAAGCTTGAAGATAAACAAAGAGTTAAAAGACATCAGCATCAGAGTTATTTGCATGGTATTTTAAATTACCTACAGTTTCTGGTTATCACAAAACATAAAATTTTTCTCCCTTAATACGAAAATGAGTATTATATGCCACCTTGCTAAGGGTGACTTCCTGGATGTGTGCCACCTACCGTATTTGTCAATGGTTGAGTATTGGGTAGTTCTGTTCATTTCTTCCAAAGACAGGCCTGGACTGGAGTGTGTCCCAACACTGGAAGAAGAATGGGACATTGCTTTACATGGGGATGCTGGGCTCAGAAAATATCATATAAACAGGATTCAGTCATGCAGCAAAGATCCCAAGAAATGTCAACAAGATGTCTACATAATTTGGATTTATTTATATATTGTTTGGGTTGAGTTCATATCTGTTGTGTAAGTTAGGCATAAGCCTTGCCCTCTTCCTCATAGGTTATGGTTGCCAGCAGTTTAGCCTTGGGTGCACATTCTCTCTGAGCTTCCGTTTATGTATCTGCACAATAAGAGAAGACATGAATATTTCTATTATCTTGTTTTAATAGTTGGATATATGTAGACAGAGACTGCTCTTACCTTCCTGGCTGCCCAGACTGAAATAATCACACAGAAACTATATTAACTACAACACTGCTTGGCCTATTAGTTCAGGCTTCTTATTAACTAACTCCTACATCTTAAATTAACCCATATCTATCAATCAATGTATTATCACAAGTTTGTGGCCTACTGGCAAGGTTGTAAGATCTGTCTCCTTCGGCAACTACATGGCATGTCCTTGACTCTGCCTACTCTCTTTCTATCTTTTCCAGCCTGGCTATTTTCTGCCCTGCCATTGGCCAAAGTAGCTTTATTCATTAACCAATAAAAGCAACACATGTACAGAAGGACATCCCACATCAGGTGTAAATAAAAACAGTACTGGAATCTAGAGGCAAACAGTACTGCAATCTTTACTTAAAAGCAACTAAGGACATTAATGTCTGAGTAGGTCTACACAATGCAGCACTACTCAGCTCTATTATAAAATGATAATGGTGCAGACCTGAGTTACAGTCAGCATCAGTGCAGCCCCATCCTCCCAGTTCACAGTAAAGAAAATAGTGTCCCAGAGATGAGCCTTCAGAGACTGGGTGTGTCTCATCTACATCCCAAAGCCTGCACACTTACCTGCTTCTCAGGGATGCATGTCCCTCAGGGTTCCCAGATCCTCCTCTTTCCCCCAATTTCCACTTCAATTTGTTTAAGAGGTGACTTCCTCCCCAATCCTGATTACTGCTCACCTCTGTTGCTCACTGCACACACTGCATATCTGCAGGATTTTGCGGCATTCATTTGGTCTTTATTTTTCTCAGAGCAGCTGCCCTGAGGAGCCCAGAACCTCCCCTCAACTCCATCCCCAGGTCCATAGCAGAACTCTTCATACTATCAGCTCCCCAGTCCCTTCCCTGGCTTTGATCATGGGCGTCAGTGTCAGCCAGTGCCATTACCAAAATTTCTGGTGTGTACTCCACAGTCCTCACTGTCTCTCATTGCAAGCAGGGCTAATTTACAAACACCACCATATCCTCCCCTCCCACTCTTCTAGCAAGAAAGCCTCTTTCTCCTCAGGATTTCCACAGTTCTTCTCCTAATTGGTCTCTCTGCTTGCACTCCTATCTCTGAACGATACGTTCTGTCCATATTTTCCACAGTGTTCATTTCAAAATATAAAGCAGGTTAAGACAACTACCTGTGTAAGCTTCCCAGTGAAGCCTGGGTTCACTTGGGACACAATGCAAATACTCTGCTGTCCTCACTAGAGTCTCTCTTTTTCTCTCCAAAATATTTCCTACTCTTCATTGTACCCCCTTTCCCTGGAGCCCTCCTGGCTCTTTACCACCCCAGAGTCTTTGCTTCCCTAACTCTCTCTCAAATACTTCCTCTAGAGCCAGATCCCGATGCTGAACACCTGTCTTGCCTTCACCTACGACAGGTCGTCCAGACTTCATGTCACTTGTCCCTTTCCGAGCCCCTTCTTCTCTGGTGGTTATTTTGAAGTAGCCAGTCTTCTGCTGTGGTCACTCCATTTCATCATGGTCTTATTTATTTTGCAAGTTGCTTGTGATCTGCTTATGGGTACACTGGCAACTATATCTTAATGCCAGGGACTAGTTTCTTATTTCCTGCTGTCTCCGCAGCCCTCAGAGCAACCTCAGCCCACATGAGACCATCAACCAACAGTTTTGAAGAACTGAATAAATTCTTAAATGATGCTTCGCACTCCATCCTTCCTCCACTGAGTGAATCTGTAACAAAAACTTTAACTTAGCCTGTCCCTGCTTGCCCTGGGCTTTGAAGGTCAGAGGCTGGAGCCCTCTTCTGTTCCTGTATTTGCCTTCTTTTGCATTCTTTGGATCTTGTATTCCACTGTTCCTCAACAGCCCTCCCCCATCAACACAAATTCAGCCACAGTGACAGGTATTGAATTTTTCAAACATCCCCAAGTATTCTATTCCTCATGGCTCTGCCTTAGCTACTTGCCCCACTTACATGAATGTGGTGACATGCCATTGCCCTTGACAGAAAGCAGGGTGCATTACTGCTAGGAATGGGCATTTTATGCTAGACCCCTGGAGTTGGATCATGTACCTTTTGCTTTCACTCTATGATAATAACCGACTGGGGTCTCAGTTATGCATCTGTAAAGTAGGAAAATAACAAGACTCATGTTGGGAGGTTGACTGTGAGTATTGGTTAGTCTTTTGGTGCTACAGTTTAGGAAACACTCAGCAAAAAATTGCTTGAGTTTAGTATCCGTCCACGTCAGTCAGTTCTGTGGAGACCTCTCAAGACGCCCTCCTCCTCCTCCATACCCTTCAAAACAGCGCACTAGAGCCACAGTGCTATGGCCAGCCTGCCCTGCTGTAGAACTCCCTGTATTAGTGCACTATGAACTCAGTTACATAGAACACAACCAAGATCCTGTTCAATGCTGCACTCTCGCCGGACTCTTCAGTAGCTCACAGTCAGAATGAAAGTGCACTAAATAAAATCAAGAGCTTCAAAACTGTTCCTTTAGAGAAGTCAGAGTTTTCGGTATGCCAGCTCATTCTTAACTGAAGCACTGCATCTCCAGCCTCAGCTCCTTAAGCTACAGAGAAGAGTGATGCTGCAGAGGGAGGGAATGGTTACAGAGAGGAAAAATTACTGGCTCAAAACGTGACCCGGTGTCATCTCAATCAACATTAAATAGTAAACAGCACATAATTCTGGTCAATAGACTGTTGATTCATTTTCAAAATGAAATTTCTTCTCTCGGTGTTGGAAGCCCCCTTAGGACTCTAGCTCCCTCTAGGCAGTATGTTCTCTGCAGTAGTCTTGGCAACAAGACGGTAATAGGGAATAAATACTTTATCACCAAAATGGCTATCTGGTTCCCCTCGAACAAAAGCCTCTTTCTAGGATACCCTGGGTGTTCAGTGGCTGAATGCAGTTCATGCCTGGGAACTTAACCTTCCCCTGGAGATGCCACACACACTGGCACTGGGCTTTGTTCTAGGATGACAGACAGATGGATGCCAAGCACACCCAGGTCAAACCAAAGAAGCAACTAGACCCTGGCGGATGGAGCTGGTTGTTCACATCCATGTACATTCCACCTTCAGCAAACGGTTTCACAGATGCTCAGAGTTTGAGGCATGTGTCAGGGCTTGGGCTGAAGCAGTGACCACAAAACAAACAAACAAAAAAGCAGGGCCCCTCCAGTGAGACAGCGCCCACAGAGCAAATGCCTGCGACCGTGAGCCCATGGCAGGTAAGGTGAGCACAGACTTCAGAGTGTTCCGCTGGTTTCTGTTTCTGTGTTGTTTGTATTTTGAGGCAGGATCTCAGGTAGCCTGTGCTGTGCTATGACTTACACTGTAGCTGAGGATGGCTTTGAATCTGGACCTTTCTGTCTCCATTTTGCAAGTGTCTGAGTGATAGGCATGAGACACCACGTGTAGTTCATAGCAGTTCAGTCATTACTGAAACTAGGCAGCCTTCTTACACTAAAAGATGACTGTGTCTGTATATGTATACTTGTATCTGTGTTTGTATGACTAGGAAATCCTATGTGTATTCTTTGGGAGCATAAGGTAAATTTTTGTCTTATAAAAAAAAGAACAAGATAATTTTAAAACTCTGTGTGTGTGTGTGTGTGTGTGTGTGTGTGCGCACGCACATGCAATATGATGTGATGCCATCTTAGTATGCAACTGTTTTTCACTTTGTACCAAACAATTCACATGCATTCTGCAACTTGCATAGGCACAGCTCCCGCTGTTGGCTGAAATAAACGTGACAATGATGCCAATAACAAGTGCCCTATGCAAAAATTATTATCAACTGAAAAATAAATTGAGATGTGTGCAAGGCCACAGAGCCGTGGATGAGATACAAGTGCCTGAAGATGGAACACATCCCAGCCAGGGCCACTTCCTCCAGGGCATAGACTCCAGTGCCTACCGACTCAGGGTGTGGGCTAATGGACGTTATTGTAGGCACCGCACCAAGCAGGCAGGACTAAACAAACCACTGCATTCCAGTACTCTTTCAAAATGGCTTAGGTTACCATGGGCCACCGAAGTTGAATAAGAACAGGAAACTACATAGATTTGCTATATGGTTATGACAGAAAGAAAGGGGAGGCCCTCAGTTAGAACATACATCTGGCTTCCAGCAGAATGGTTGGACAGATTCTCTCATGACTTGGCCAGTAGGAAAGGGAGACTTGTCTCAAAGGACATAAGGTTCGAGGGAATTGTAGCGACTGAATATTCCGAGGTAACTTGATGTCTGTACCATCCCCTGTGGGTGAGTGACCCCATAAGGTTAGGATGAGCCTTAAGCAGTGTGAATAGTTGTCAAAAGTCAGAAAGCAAATTAAGCTGTTCACAAAGGTTCATAATCATTCCACCCTGGAAGTGTGAAAGCCAAGGCTGGGATAGCTTTTGGGGCCAGGTAGGCAAGGTGTCTCTGGAAGTCACTGAGGGATGTCTCTGTTTTTCTGTTCCTTACCTTCTCAGAATGGCTTCATGGATGATGTGGACTCATAAGAACCTGGCACACTAGAAAGCTGAGTATGGTCACAGCTCCCATTTAGTCAGGAGATTTTGATCTTCCTTATCTGTGTGCTCTGACTCTCAGCCAGGGCTGACTGGCTTATTTTCACAGACACACATGCACACACACATGCACACACACACACACACACACACATACATACACACACACACATCACAGTGTATCTGAGTGTGGTGTTTGTAGTTTTCTGCATACGTAGTTCATCTGGTCCATGCCATCTGCCTGAAAGGTCTGTCTCCGTTTCTGAGGATGAAGGCGAGCAGTGTGGGGTTTCACAGAAACCCATCATTGTGTCTGAGGGATTGGCTATGTAAGGCTGGCTCTGGGGAATGCAGGAAGGCTTCACAGAGGATTCTATAGATAATTTTGTGTATATTCATGTTGCAGTGATTGAGAGGTCACTGGGGGGACCCCCTAAAACCAACATTAAGATATCTCTTTACCTAGAAAGGTATTTGATAAGCAAGGTCCAAGAAGAAATAAGAGACTGTTGTCTGAACAGACAGGCATCTCTCCTGTCAGCTCTCGGTCATCAGGGGTGAGCCAGTGTCACAGGGAGTCCAAATGTCCCCATTTGGAGCCTTTACAGCAGACAGAGCTCTTGCTTCCAGACCACAGCCTGCCAAATGCTTTGGTATCAGAAAATGAATCCTGATTCTGGCTATGGTATCTCTTGAATTCTCAGAATGTCTCCTAGAGCCATAATTACTGCTGACCATATGACATTCCAAAGAGACTGCAAAAAATAAAAGCAAAAACCTTTTCTTGTTATTTCCTTTTTCTTTGGGCAATACCTGTAGCTTTGGGGCTATGGTTTGGTGAGTTATGATAAATGTGTACTGTTATTCATGGCTTGGATGTAATAATGGAATTTGAAAAAACAGAGTGAAAGACACAGAACACCTAAGTTCTACACAGTGACGTAAGAAAAACAATCACCTACGCTTCCCAAGGGCTCTGCTGACTGCACACACTGCTTAGCTTGGAACAGTTTGCTGAAAGCCCCAGGCGTCTGGGAGAGCGGGGACTTTATCTCCACACTAGGAGACGGGAGTCAGCTCAGATGCTCACATGACGGGGACTTCATCTCCACACTAGGAGACGGGAGTCAGCTCAGATGTTCACATGACGGGGACTTCATCTCCACACTAGGAGATGGGAGTCAGCTCAGATGCTCACATGACGGGACCAGCTCTCAGGGTTGACAAGGGGCTGATGCAGACTTTGACTAGGAGGCCTTCAGAGTTTCAAGTCAGACTCTCCATAGTAAACATCTACTTCACTGCAGCATAGACCAAACAATTCTATCACCTGGGAACTCACTGATAGTCATGGGCAAGTACCCTTTGTCCTCACAGAAAATGGAGACTCATCTTCCTTATGTCTTGCTCTGATTGATTTTTCTGAACACCATTCTTTTCCTCTGAGCACACCCATGTACCTGTTTCCTTGCAGAGATGTTAAAACATGAGGTACATGCATGTATACACACACATGTACACACATACACACACACACTCACCTATACACACATACACACATGCACACATGCATAACATACACATATGCACATATATATGCACATTCACCTATTCACCCATGCACACATGTATGTACACAATACACACTCGTACACACACATAAATATACACATACACAAATATACATGTACAGACACACAAACACACACACTGATCTTTTAAAATTCAGCATTTATAACTCCCCCCCACACCCCCTTGTCTCGGGTAATGTTCAAGGCTGAACACATGAATTGGTGTTCCTGTAAACAGCTCCGGCAACACTGAACAGCAACAGGAAAAATCATTAGGTGGCTGCTGTGATTAAACACTCCAGGCAAAATAGTCTTCTGCTCTAATTGGCCCAATTAGGTTTTATGTAGCTAACAATGCCCTCGGGCTACCTGCATCCTGGAAGAATTAGCCATTTGGACTCCACATAAGACGATGCCATCCAGGGTCACAACAGCTCTGCAAATGTTTTCTGTGGTTTATTGGATCTTTTTGCCATCTGTCAAAACTGTGTTCCTATGGGAGGTTATTGGTACACACTTCCTGGCCAGGGGCACCCCTGTGCACTTCTCCAAGGGGAATTCATCCAAGATAGGAAGGAGTCAGTCACGCCTTTCCCTCAAAAGGAAGCCCACTCAGATAACTTCCATCCCAATTTTAGTTGGTTGACACCAATCTGAAAAACCAATTCAAAGAAAAGGCAGAGAAATGGCAGCTGAGATGCTAATAAAGGTGTTTACCCTGAAATCAGTGCTCACCATGGGAAAGGCTGTGAGGGGCTTGCTGAACCTTTTGGCATTTAGCTAGAAACAAACAGTTCTCTTTAAAGCGGATATGCCATAAGGGATAAATGCCTTGCTCTGCTCCGTGGGGTCTTTTCACGCAGCCCATATTTCCTCCTGAGAAAAGGGTAAGACAGCATTTTTATGAGAATTGCAAACACCTTGGCCTAACTTTGAAACAGTCTAATTATACTTTTATTAGTTAATTTATCCATTAATTTCAACATTATTTATTTATTCAAGACTTTATCCTGGCTGTTTTCAAAGCATTGCTTTGTGTTTGCCAATATTCTGTATTTGAGAATGTCCTAAATTAAAACAAATTTATTGCTGCCGTTATATAAAATGGACAATCGCCTAAGTATTTATGGAACCAAATGATCAGCGCAAAATCTCTCTTGCAGGAAAATCAAACCCATTAGGTTTTCTTTTGGTGGAAATCAGCCCCGGTCTAGAAAGGCTTGGCATCCAACCAGGCCAGGCCTTTGCTTGAGCCGTTAGGCAAATGTCCAAGGTCCCACTCAGCTCCCCTGCTTTTAAAGAAAAAGTAATTAGCCAAAGAAATATGAATAAGGAAAGAGCTTCAAATGTGCACTAAATCCTTGACAGCGACTGAATCACCAATACGCTCAGGAGCGACCGCACTCGCCAGCTCTCAGTTCATCTCCAAATTGTATCTGGCGTGTGTGAGTTAGAGATGCCGGACACAGGGCAGGGCCAGGGCAGGCCTTGACTGCTAAAAACGGCAGCAAAAGCATCCCCCTGCACTGCACTCACTACGGTCTTTAAAATAAAAGGGAAAATTAGATTTTATACCTCAAAGATCTTGGTAGCACAGCAATCAGAAGCCAACTCCTCCCTGCCCCATTTTTCCAGTACTTATTTTTACCAAGAAGGAAACTGAGGTCTTGAGAGGTGAGGTAAACTCTCCATATTCCTCCAGATTTGGATATCAATAGTATAGAGAAGTCAGGAATATGCCGTGTGATGCCCTCAGTGGTGAGCTTGATTTTGAAGTAGAAATGGGGAACTGACATTGTTGAATTGTGGCTATGGGCCAAACACTGCCAGATGCGTTAAAGACTGCAGTAAAGTGACCTAATCATCCGCTTCACATGGAGGAAACTGAGTCTGAGAGCGAGTAACTCATGCTCAGCCAGATAACATCCAAATCTCTTGTTATCTCTATTTCATCCTATTCTCTCTCTTTCTCTCCCTCCATCTCCTCATCCCTCCCTCCCTCCACCTATCGTTCCCTCTCTTCTTCTCTCTCTGTGGTTAATACCAAGCAACACACAATGCTGGAGCTGAGCCACATCCTGTAGACATAGACATGCGTGTGTTGGACTTGGCCTGTGACAGCTGGGGAGGGAAATGCAGACATAGCCAGCCAAACTCCAGCACAGGAGGTACCCTGAAGTGTGCTCTGCCTGCCAAGATGGAAAGGAGAGAGAGTTTGGGTTGGGACACTCAGTCACCTGAGGGTAGGGCTAGGCAGGCGTGTGTGGAAAAGCACAGGCGTTCTATTTAGAGTGAACGATTTTATGCCCTCTCAAGTACAAGGAAAGGCTGCAGCAGCAGTTTGGTGGTTTTTGTTCCCCTGAACAATGTCAACAAGTTGCCAATCAGATAGCCATCAACAACCAAGAATTTAAGTGTACAGGATTGGTCCTTCAGACAGGTTCTAGATTGCGTTCTCAGCTCATACTCATGTTTTGCTGCTTATCTTGATAACAGTCCTCGTTGTAAGGGAATCTGACTTGATTTATATATTGCATTTAGGTGTCAGTTTTCTTTCATTGCTTTTGCTCCGGAGCAATTTCTCAGTCCTAGCCTGAAACCTGCTCTTTCTCTGAGCCCTTGTTTCTTTTCAGTGGTAGAATTTTGAAGGCAGGTTCCTGGTGTTGACTCCACGTGGGTGAAGGGATGGGTTTCCGGCCGTCTTTAGTATCGTCTTCTTGGCAGGCGATACTAGCGAACAGAGAGAGAGAGCACCCTCTGTGAAGGTGTTTAGAATGTTTCCTTTTTGTCAAGTCATAGTTGACATCTCTACTTCCACCTGTGTCTAACAGCCCACCATCCTTTCCAGCTTTCTTCCTTCCCACTCCTGTCCTTTCTTTCACGAGAAGAAACCCATCTGCCAACAGCGTATGTAGGTTGATCAACGCTCCTGAGCACACGCCCCTGTACACTGTATACTCCATGCAGGAGTTTGCATCATCCCACTCCATTTCCTCACCTGGACTCTGGTACCCCACACGCATGTAGATGCTTTCCTTACTCTCATGATCTGGTATCCGCTGACCTCCCCTGCCCTTAGTGGTTCTCTCCTCACTCCTCAGATCCCAACACGGAGCAGTGCCACAACACTGCAATGCCATTTTCATTGCCCGCATGCCAGCTCTTTGCATCTGCCCTCACAGATGCCCTCTTCCCCACACTCTCACTCAAAAATCCCCACATGGTAGGTGATTCTGTGCAGATGCTCTTCTCTTGCCACGTGGATCCACTACTGTCCATCCTGCATGCCTATCCCGACCCCCTTCTTGGGCTCCGACCATGTGTGTGGCTACCACTCCCACTGCCTGCCTCACAGATGTTCTGCCCACTGTTGGGCTCTGACTTCCACGCCAGCTTTCTCTCCCATAGAGCATCCTTGCTCGCCACCCTTGGGATCCAGCACCATGGAGGAGAAACCCCAGTGTCCTACATGTGCCAGGCAGTGGCCACCACCTCTGATACCATTTTTATTGTCCCTACAATCTTCTTAGACTCTCACCTTCCTCCTTTGCTACTGAGGAAGTTGACCTAGCTCAGTCCTGCCTCATTTCTTCTGGATCAAACCACTCAAGAATGGAATGGAAGGGGAGAGAAGAGAGAGTAAGAAGGACCCCAACTTCTTCAGGAGGCCACTCCAAGGGCCTCAGGTATGCATGTGGATCTCTCTCTATACCCACCAAAGACAGGAGACTGCTTCTCATACTCTCCAATGACTCAGCTTGTGTGTACTTAACTCACACCCATTGACTTTCGAGGAAGTCTCTTGGACACATTTTTCACCTTGAGAGAACAATATCAGCACTGGTTAGCTACAACAGCGACTCAATCTTTAATACATCTCATATTCCCTTCCTTTCTTCCCATACATCTGTCTTAGATTACACAACACAGAATGCAACTTATACCCAGGTGTGTTTTACCTGTTTCCTTATTAGACAAATGTAGTATAGGTCGGAGTAGACCTTGTGACCCTCTTGTCTTATCCTTCTCAATGCTGGGGTTATAAGCATGCACCCCCCTTCAGTTCATGGTCTGTGTTGAATGGAACAAACAAAGATATAAATGGAGTTTACCTGTCCAGCAGTGACTCTCAAATAATCACTCAGAGTCTTACTATAAATTACAAATGTTTGGCCAATAGCTTAGTCTTATTGCTAACTAGCTCTTACATTTTAAGTTAACCCATATTCTTTATTTATGCTCTGCCATGTGGTGGTATGCTCATTAGTATGGCACATTTATCTCCTACTCCCTCTACATCCTGCTGCTGACTCCTGACTCCACCCTTCTCCTTCCCATTATCCTTAGTTTGGTGGCCTGCCTATACTTCCAGTACTGGCTAATCAGTGTTTTATTAAACCAATTTGAGGGACAAATCTTTACAGTGTACAAGATGATTATTCCACATCACAAAGATGGTTGGCTTCATCTACTGAGCAGTTAGGTTGTAAGAGCAGGTGCACTTATACCTTTCTGTATGAAGCTGAGTCAGATCCTTTGCACCAAATAAGCTGTTTTCCTGATAAAAATCATTTGGTAAGGATGAATTAATTAACGAATGAGTAAGTGAATGAATTATGGTTCCTTATTTGTGACTTTATGTATGTTTATCTTTGAGTACTTCTGATTTTTTCTAATAAAGCTTGTGGTCATTGGACAATCTCCCATTTCTTTAGCAACCACATATAAAACTATATTGCTCTAACTAAAAGATACAGCATTATTGACAGAGGTTTCTATCCTGCCTGGTCCCAAAGCTGTTCAATCCCAAAGAAACACACAGAGGCCTACATTAATTTTAAACCGGTTGGCTTATTAGCTCAGGCTTCTTATTAACTAACTCTTACATCTTACATTAACCCATAATTCTTGTCTGTGTGAGCCACGTGGGTTGATACCTTTTATCAGTGAGGCCTTCTCATCTTGTGTCCTCTGCATCTTGGTGATGACTTCATCCTGAGCCTTTCCTCTTCCCAGAATTCTCCTAGTCTGGTCACCCCGCCTATACTTCCTGCCTGACTCCTGGCCAATCAGCATTTTATTAAACCAATACAAGTGACAAATCTTTACAGGGTGCAAGACCATTTGTCTCACAGCACAGCAGTGTGGCAATACATGCAGAGGGCACTGTCCCTTCTGTTTCTCAACATCAGTGGCAGAGGAATCTGAGAGTGATCTCTGTTACAGCATCTTCATCACCACTGTGGAAATGATAGAAAAGTGAAACTGGGGACAAAGAAAGACTTCAGCTCTTCTGGGATGGGATGGTCCATGGAAGACGAAGGTTGTATGGTGGCCTCAGCCCAGCTTTACTATTGGCTCTTACAGGATAGAGCTAGCCAAATGCCATTGGTCATATTTATCTGTCTCCTGGGTTGTGTGGCTTCTTCATGGAGAAAATCCCTGCTGTCATCTTTGCCTGGTGTTTATATGGTACCAGAACTGACTCATGTGAACACATGGAGACTCATGTGAACACATGGATGTGAAGTCAGTCCTCATAGTTTTCCACCAGGTTGTGGATCTCTCATCTCTGCTGTTTCAGGGCCACACTTTAGTTCTTTGAGAACAGGAACTTTTGTCTGTGCAGGACCAGGAGGGGCTGTGTTAGGTTCTAAACAGCATGGCTTGTGTCTATGGGTGTTGAAATGTAAAAGAGAACATGGACCAAAAGGCGACAAAGAGGGTGGCACATTCCAGTAATACATTCCCAGAACAGGCAGCAGGAGGGATTCTGCCCATGGCTTGAAGTGCATCAACCTCTCCCTTAGGGAAGCCATTAAGTTCCATCTGCACTTGCTGTTCCTTTAAACTGGCTACCCTATTGTGGCCAGACAACATTATCTCCATGAAAGAAGCACGTTGCTCATCTCTCACTGTCGTGGCTTCTCATGGAACAGAACTGTTACAGATTAAAGTGTGGGTGACCCTGGAGAGACGAGAGAGATGCGCGTCTGCTGTGCATAACTTAGTGTTTACATTAGACACGAACAGATCCCATCCTCACGTGACTCTCACTGCAAACCTTTGACGAGAGTATGGTTTTTGTCTTTAGCCTTGGGCTACTTTTATCGTGACTCTAACAGAAGATCCGATGTGAGCAGCATTTGGAACAAGGGTTTATTGCATCTCATGGATTGAGGGTGCCATCCGTCATGCAAAGATGGCATGAAAGTAGCTCTCAGTGTGGCAGTGTGAATTAAGATGTCTTGATTATATCTGGGTAGATCATCAAAGAAATAAAAGAAAATCCTGTTGCTCAAACATCTTTCTCTATTGTCTTTTTTTATTCCATGTAAGATTTTTGCCCATGGAATGGTGCCACCCCCACCATCTGGATGTGTTTTCCCTACTCAGTTAAAAAATCTTTCTGAAAATAATCTCAGACACACACAGTCAAGGTGACATGTCCAGTTAAGCTGGCAGTGAACATAAGTCATGACAGCTCTACCCATGAGAAAGCTGATCTTTAGAAACCCTAACTAATTTTCCTGGACCTCACAGCTTATGACTGATAGAAGTCGAATTTGAACTCAGGCCTATCTGAGCCCAAGCTGTCAACCACTTCTTTAGACTATGGATGGTTACGTTAAAAAAATAAATAAAACCAATTTTGTCAATGGAATATAAAATCAGCAAGTAGCAAGTGTGTGTCTCTCCGCCTTCCGGGTGGAGGGAAGTTAAAAGCACATCTTTGTTGAGTTTAGATCCCCGGTTTCCTTTGTGTAAATTCTGATCTCTGCAAGAAATTTCATGTTCTTTTGTTCTTTATGACAGGCCAGTCCTAATGCAAAGGGTTTGAAACTCCCTAAACTCTTTGAACAAGCGGAACATTGATCTTCACAAATCATCTGAAACACCCTAAGGGAGGTTAAAAATTACAAGCAATGTGTGTTTTTGTTTTTGTTTTAAGTGGATGTACACCAGACCACTGGGAACGTTTGCCTCGCTGCACACTACCGACACTTTCCTCCCTCCTCTGTGCATTCTGCGCAGTCAGATCCTGCTTCACAGAGCGGCATGGCATTGCCAGGGTGCCCTGCTACCCTGGTGTTCTCCTGCAGTCATCCAGGGCTGATGGCCCCTCTAGTATGATACGTTGTGACATCTCTTGGGATCCTGGCAATCCAGGGCTTGACACTCCCTGCAGATCCCACTGCTGCCCTGGCCATCCGGTAAGCAGTGCTGGGTGGCCTCTGCTCAGTTAGATCTTGGTGGTCACTTTCATACTGTTGTGTACAGAGCCCGGATAGGTGGCACACTGGAAAGGCTACACCTTTAGAACAGAGGCTGCTGTTTGTTAGGTATCCATGCATCCTTGACATTTGGGGTCTGGCACAGAGATCACATGCTTACAAAGTAACATCAGTTGGACTGAGTTTCTGGTTATTTCTCCAGTCTCCTCTTCTCTGTATGTCAAGCAGTAGGTTAGAAAGATGATAGCAAGTCGGACTGAGCTGGGCTTTCAGTCGCAGCTTCTCCACTGTCTATGGCATATCTTCCTAGGCCTCACTTTTCTCCTCTATACCACAAGGACAATAAGATCACCTATCTCTGCGAGGATTATGCGCAATAATTTATGTGTAATGAACTTAGAAGAACACATGACGCACAGTGGGTACTCAGTAAACAGCAGCATAACACACAGTGAGCCCGGGTATCTTCAGGGTGAGTCTACTGAGCCACTGCACCTGGGATCACAAGCTCCATCTCTTTCCATGCTCCCTCACCCCCACCCCTGGATTAGAACACTATGCAATTCATTCGTCAAGTTTTTTGCTTGCTTTTGTTTTTTGTTTTGCTGTTTCTATGACAAGGTCTCAAGTATTTCAGGTTAATTCTCAATCCCTTATATAGATGAGGGCGACATGGACGCCTCATCTTCTTGCCCCCACCTTCCTAGTGTTGGGATGACAGCTTTGCACCAACACACCTGCCTTATGGATGTGCACGTCAGTCTGGGGGGCTTGGTGCTAGGAATCAAATCCAGGTTATCTTGCCCAACTTAGCTGTATGTAGGGCCTACACAATTGACTAAAAGATTATGTCAGTTCATTCCACACTAGAATGAAATCTTCATGGGGTCTCAATCATTGATGCATTTGATGTTAAGCAGGCAGCCTAGAATTATAAGACTTTGATTTTTTTTTGTTAAACAGATGAACAAATTAAGAAATAGTTATAGCCCCAGAACTAAGAAAAATGTAAGATCTTCTATGAGCCTCATTCTAGAGGGTATTTTATGGTCATTTGCTAATATTTTGTCCGATATTGTTTCTGAAACAGGAAAGATTGTGTGTAGGTCTGTCTTAGTTAGGGTTTCTTTTGCTGTAAAATGATACTATGAGCATGACAACTCTTAGACAGGAAAACACTTCATTGGGGTTGGCTCACAGTTCAGAGGCTTAGTTCATTATCATCATGGCGGGAAGCATGGCAGCATGCAGCAGACATGGTGCTGGAGAGGGAGCTGAGAGTTCTCCATCTGGATCAGCAGCAGTAGGACAAGATCTATGAGCTCCTAGGCCTGACTTGAGCTCTTGAGACCCCAAAGCCTGCCCTCAGTAACCTGCTTCTTCCAACAAAGCCACACCTATTCCAGCAAAGGCCACATCTCCCAGTAACGCCATGCCCTAGGGGCCTATAGGGCCATTTTCACCCAAACTACTATAAGGTCTGATAGGAAGTACCCAGTCGGCCCAAAACCAGCAAAACCAGTCAGATCTCAAGGCAAGATGGAGTCCTTGGTGTGAGGAACAGAAGACCTTCTAGTGGTCAATGAAAGAGCCAGGGCCCCTTTACTCTGGCATGTCTGCAGAGGCTGGCTGTCTTTGTGTTGTCCAAATTAGTACAAGCCGGCTGGGGTCTCAAAGCACTCCACGCTCTCTCTGCAAATTATCATATTTACTATGTGTTTTAAGACTTCTCATGTACAGAAAATCACAAGAGGCTTAGGAAGAAAAAAATACACGGTTGTGTGTGACTGGCCATAACAAGTCTGCTGTTAGTGACGCACACTTCTCGGCTGAATGCAGCAGTAGGACATTCTCAGAACTTTGCAATGCACTGTAGCTTGTGGGATTGCCCTGTTCCCTTAGACATGTGGCATAAGTGATGTAGAAAACCTCCGAAATCACACGTAGAACTCCACACCTTTGTATAGCCACAGGATTCGTGAAAATTTCAAATAGGGAAATTTATGTCTGTGAAGCATTTTGAAATCATAATATTGATCTCACACAGTATTTCTTAGTTTCCCCAACAAAAATGGAGCAGAGCATGGTATTGTATTAATGATAGTGTTTTTCCATGAGGGAGTTGTTTGAGGACAGATCATGCCATGTGCCTGAGATCACCTGGCTTGTAACAGCGAGACAAGAGGAACACTTCAGTGTGGTTCACTGTTCATCAGTTGCATAGGTTGCTGGGCTACAGGATGCCTTGTAATGGGAGGCCTGCAGTTCTTAGTCATCTGGGTCTTCAGTTTCTAGTCTGGAAGGTGCATCTCTTAGCTCCCCAATATGGGCTTCCAGAATCTTTGCAGGGATAGGCTTGTATTTTACATGTCTGAATCTGGTCTTGGATTCCCTCTACAGGCAAAATTCTCCTAAAGCCAGGGGCTTAGGCAAAGTGGACAATGGTTCAAATCTGTGGCAATCACCACCTTTAGTTCAGTCTTGGGTCATCAGTATCCCCGAAGAAAGTGCACAGTGCCTTAGTGGGATCTTCTTCCTAGCAATTACACTCAGGCACACACAGTACATTCACAGAGACAAGCACCTCTTGCGTTATTGGACCACATGGGAAAAAGACAGATTCCACTGCACAATTCTTTAAGACAAAACACCCTCAGGATACATCTGTACACTGTGGAAGGGGAAGTCATGAATCTCTTACTGCCGATATCCCCCAGTCACCTCTCAGGATGTGTACCTCTCACTGTCTCTTAATGTGAGACCCAGATCTGAAAGGAAGTGGTATCTAGGGACTTGGTAGTCAGAGCTATGGCACGTTCCCATAGGAACGCTAGGCCCTCACTTCCTTTATTTATGCAGGCTTACAACAGCTGCTGCCTTTAAATTCTGGCTCCAGGAAGCGAAGGCAGCAGATCCGAGTGCAGAACCTCCCTGACTGTCTCTCTTTGAAGCCCTCGAGTCCTCAGCCTCCTATTTGTGCTTGGCCCTGATTCATCATGGGTCTGAATGCTTCACCTGCTCTACCAAGTTTCCAATAGAGCCTAAAATGGATTTCATAAAAAAAGGAACAAACACTGGCCAGCCAATCTCAGCATGGCAACTTTGCAAAGAGAGAAGGGTAGGGAATGGGGCTGATGGTAATTATTCCCTGCCTTCGATCACTGGAGGATATTAATATACATATGTCCCTCATTTTATTTTGTTTTTTGTTCTACCAGGGCATCAGCCACCTGCTTGGAAGATTAACAACGGTTGGATACAGACCCAGAATCATTGGGCTTTGGAGAAGTTATTATTCATTGCAGGAATGACATTATGAATAGACTAGCATGGCTTTCAAAGAAATCCTGACTTATTCTCTGAGATCAGAGCACTTCACCTTTAAACAGAATAGAGCTAAAGACACACACACACTCTCCAGCTACCTATTCCTTCAGCGGGGCCTCTGGCCTTTTATTATAAAACCCATCATGGTCTGCTCACACTGTGAGGACCGATACTAGGTCTATCCTGTTGATCCCTTGGCCTGAAAAGCACTGGGGTTTTAGCAGTCACTTTTTAGATGAAAGAAGGGAGAAGGGAAGCAGAGAAGGAGTTGTAGAAATGGTAGCATTGGGGAGCTGTGGGGATGGCTCAGTTGGTAAAAGTTTGCCTTGCAAACACGAGCGCCGGAGTTCCCTCCGCAGAACTGAGCCTGGTGCACACCTGCCATCCCCAGCACCCCGGAGGTATAAGCAGGAGGATCAGAAGTTCAGAGTAATCCTTGGTTATGTAGGAAGCTTGAGAACAGTCTGGGCTATGTGCGACCGAAAGTCAATCAATCAAACAAACAAAACACTAACCTGTAAATAGAGGGAGGGATGGAGGGAAAGGTGCAAACAGCATGGAAGGAAATAGATGAGCTGTAGAGACGCTGGTAAGTCTACATTAATGCTTGATAATTCTTCTAGCCTCACAACCACAAATCAGACCGCCGTGCTTCATAGGTCCTTTTGAGTCATTTGACCAGTTCATTCCTGCTGCTCCTCCGGGTCAACGTTCCCCAAGGAACAGTCATTCTAGCTGGGCACCGCTAGGTACACTGTCTCCCCTTAGCACCTGAACACAATTCTGCAGACCCATCTTTGAAATCCAGTGCTGGAACTAACCCAGCTCCTACACAGATACTAATGCACAGTGTTGTTTTGGGCACTGGTGCTCAGGGAGGATTTCTGGATTATCAGCTTCAAACCCTGCTCCTGTAAGAAGGCTGTAAATGCAGTTTCTACTTCCTTCACCCTGCCAGGCCCTAAACTTGGGCAGTAGGCCCAGTACTCTGTGCCTCAAGAGACCGTCAGGTGAGACCAAATCCTTCTCATGTGTTCAGAACTATTAGCTTTGCCACAGACCTTGACCTCGGGATTCAGATAGCTGAATTTCAAACCCCTCTCACCTCACAGCCTAGTCTCAGATCCTCTTCTTGTACCCTGGCTATATTCCTTCCATGAGCCACTTTCTAAACCTCAGCTTCCTCATTAATTGGTAAGTGAGACATGGTTCACATTGCCCCTGGGACCTGAACACAGCCTATCTATCTGGCAGAGTGGTTGATCACAGCGCCTACAATTATGGAGCCCTTACTCAACACCCACTGTGGTACCTCCCCTTACCATCCCTGTACTGACACACAAGCCTATTCTTGCAGTTGGATCTACAGACCAACTTCCCACTTCCTGGGAAGGCCTTGTGCCCCTAACATTGTGCATTGTGAACCTGTAGGCTCAAGTCCTTGATGTGTTCAATGAAGAGCGGATGCCAGAAAATCCTTGACAGTAATTAAGCATCTTGGGGAAGAAGCTCTGTGTGAATTGGATGGGGTGAAAATTCTAATGAAAGTTAATGAGGCATTAACTTACTCTCTGACCTGAGAAAATAGGATAATTCAGTTCTTTTATTCCCATCTGTAAAATGGGATTAATGTTATTAACCTCCTTTAAAGGAATTACACCTGTAGATAGAAGACACATTAAAAATTACCCACAGTATGGAAAAGGATTTCCATTACAGATAATGAGTAACACCTGCCAAATGAGGGGCAGAACGGGGAACAGGCTATTAATAATCTCTCCCATCAGAGCTGAGATGGTGATCTTTTTGTTTGGTTCAGAATGGCTATAGTGTTTCTGTGCTGTTCCCCTCGTGGGAACCCAATGCGGCCAATACTGTCTCCTACAGTTCTGTTGAATTTGGACAGAGGTCCCCAAAAAGTGGTATCTTTTGTAGAGTTAAAAGTTAGCAATTTTATTTTGGAGAGCTGACAATATGGCCACTTATCTATGTAGAACACAATGACCCTTGATAAGGCCACTTCATCTATGTAGAACACAGTGACCCTGGATAAGGCCAGTTCATCTACATAGAACACAGTGACCCTAAACAAGGTCACTTCATCTCTGTAGAACACAGTGACCCTGAACAAGGCCACTTCATCTATGTAGAACACAGTGGCCCTGAACAAGGTCACTTCATCTACATAGAACACAGTGACCCTGAACAAGGCCACATCATCTCTGTAGAACACAGTGACCCTGAACAAGGTCACGTCATCTCTGTAGAACACAGTGACCCTGAACAAGGCCACGTCATCTCTGTAGAACACAGTGACCCTGAACAAGGCCTCTTCATCTACGTAGAACACAGTGACCCTGAACAAGGCCACTTCATCTACGTAGAACACAGTGGCCCTGAACAAGGCCACGTCATCTCTGTAGAACACAGTGACCCTGAACAAGGCCACGTCATCTCTGTAGAACACAGTGACCCTGAATAGTTCTATAAGTAAGTTGCCTTAACTGCTCAGGGAAAGGTTGGGGGACGACTGACTATACTGACGTATAGACTCATGGGTAGTGGAGAAGTGTAGTGTTTGAAGTACTGGTCCATACTCCCCATCATTACTAATTACTCTTTCCCACCCAAGCTGCATACAGATTTTTTTAAAATTCTGTTCTAAAACCAACACATATCCATTCTGGATTTAGGCAGACAGGTTAACTCCAACTTTGTCTAGTTGGATGTGTTCTTTGCCAATGGGGATTGGGGAGGGAGGGAAGGAAGGTGGGAGGGAGGGAGGGAGGGAGGGAGGGAGGGAGGGAGGGAGGGAGAAAGACACAGAAGCATACATACATGCAGGTAGTTGGATAGATAGATAGATAGATAGATAGATAGATAGATAGATAGATAGATGATAGATACATAGATGATAGATACATAGATGATAGATAGATACATAGATGATAGATAGATAGATGATAGATAGATAGATAGATAGATAGATAGTAGATAGATAGTAGATAGATAGTAGATAGATAGATAGTAGAGAGATAGATAGTATATAGATACATAGATAGATAGTATATAGATAGATAGTTGATAGATAGATAGATAGATAGATAGATAGATAGATAGATAGATAGATAGAGCATGTCTGTCAGATAGCTGAGAACATTTACCAGGAGTATATGTAACATTTAATAGTCCTAAGTTCTACTTAGCATTTCCATTTCTGATGACTGATGGGCAGCAGAGAGAAGAGTTATACTCTATTAAAGTGAGCCATTCTGCTTACGCTCCTCCCATGTTCCAATTCACCCTCTTAATAGCGAGCAGTCCAGCAAGGTCCATCTATGCCCAGCAGCTGCTTGAAGGTGCCATGGGTTCCCTTCAATGTGTCGGCTTGTGAACCTGTGACAAATGCAGAGTTAGGAAGGGAAATGTTTTAATAGATCTGCCCCTGGCATGCAGGTCAGACTTTATTTATGAGCTGGTACCTCATCCTTGGTTGCAAAAATAAACAAGGACTTAAATGATCTGGCCGTAAAGGCTCTGTAAAATCTGCATTCCTGTGCTCGGCTCCAGAATTCATGCAGAAAGCTGTTGTTTTGGTGTGTCTGGGTGAATCTGCCTGTGCAAACGTCCAGAAACCTTTGAGAAAATCGAGAAAGCATGGTTATCATTAACTGCCTAACAGTCTTTCCCAGGGAGAGCAGGCAGGCACTGCCGCACCAAGATAACTTTATTTAATTAGTTACTGGAAGATTATTTATTCGCTTCATGAAACAATGGGCTGTCAGCAGCGGATTCTCTCAGCTTCTACAGATGTGTCTGTGGCTTCTGAAGTCTTTACACAGATGCGTTTGAAATATGCTTTCAGGTGTCCTTTATGTGAGCATTTGACAGGATAATAGAATTAGATTTGCTGAATTTCACCAAACTCTGAAGTAATATGTCACCAGCTTCGCTTACTTTTCAAAAAATATTTCTCCCTGGTAATGCTCATCAATCTCGCTCTTCAAACCCTAAATGTGAGACTCTGAAACAAAAAGGATGACTCCATCAGTTAAGCAGCTGACAGGAAGTTAAATAGCGAGCTGTCCTGTGTGTGGTAACAACAGCTCTGGATAAAAGCAGCCTAGCTTAGATTCAGGCGAGAGTAAGGGAGAGGAGAGGAGGGGCACAGAAAGCCCGGTTCTGCACAGGGGTGGAGCACTGCATGACCGTGGAGAGGAGCGGCCTTTGACTTTTCAGCAATGGCCAGTGCTCCTGTCTGCACTTTTCCAGGAGCCGCTTTGATCAGGATAGTTATCTCACCAGATTAAAGACAGACGTGATGTGGCCTCAGTTTATCTCTGCTCAACAAATGTTAGCTGACTGCACAAACCAGAAACCTTTGTATTTGCGATTCATCAGCTCCCCCTCCCAAGCACCTCTGCTGTGAGCTCAGGCCTGTCAGGGGAGCTTGTCAGTGCACACAGAGCAAGCACAGCATTCTGTGGATTCCAACAACAGAACTCTTTGATAAAGGATTTGTTAAGAGTCCAAAAGCTAGCATCAGCCTTAACGTGTCAACCGCGATTGCTTCATGTATCATGAGGGGGTATCAGTGCGGCAGCAAAATGCATCATGGATTCCTGTGGTAAGAAATTTACCTGGAGGAGAGGCAGAGAAGCCAGTTCAAGAAACTCACTACTGCTCTCTCCCCGCCCCCAGTTAGGAACATATTAGTGGGGAGTTCTCCTGGGGCCGGGCACGCTGCAAGGAGCACACATCTTGATGGAGAACATGTAGGAAGATCTTTGTACATAGGCTGCCCTGTGAGCACCAGAGCCAGTTTCTGTGTTCAGGGAGCCCTGGATGAGAAGGTGCCACCTGACAGGTACTATTCTTGGCATTAAAGGATGGGACTTCCTGAGTGGAGATGCCACGAGGGCAGAAGCACCTTATGGCTGAGGTGCTGGGCACTGATTTCAGTAGATCTTAGATTCACTAGGCACATTTCACTGTGGAAATTGCAAATGACAGGCTGTGAAAATTGGCTCAATTATTTCCTTTCATTTTTTTAAATAAGAAAATATTTTTAAAATAAAAGGTGGCTGGACCTTTTATTTCCCTTTCCTTGGTATTTAAAGAGGCACATTCATTAACAGGTGGTTTTCTCAAAGCAATATAGGTGATGGACCAGAAGTCACCTGGCTTGCCCAATTCCAGGAGACAATGCTGTGTTCAAGGTGCATATCAGCAACACTTCATTTACTTCTCTGTCATCTGCATTGCTTTGTGCCCAACCACCTGTAACTTACGACAGCCAGTGCTAACACAGCTGTTGGAAAACCATGACCCACTACCCGTTGTATCTGGGCCACATTCAGATGGGGACCTGGTCCTTGCCTTGGTGGACTGAGATCTTAGTGGCCAGCAGTGAAACTGTAGGTAAGCAGCAGCAGTCTTCCTTTCCTTTGTCCAGGGATACAAAGCAGCATGGTCTCCTCTTGTTTCTACCTCCGCTCATGTTACATCCCTGCCCAGTTTCTGCCCTAACTGTACCAACTCTATAGCTCTCCAGTCCCCTCACATGGCTTCCACTCTCTGTGACTTTGCCCCAGTGCACCTGCCTCTCTTGTTAATTCTCCTTAACCCTTTCTAGGCCATCATGGGATCACACCCTTGCTTCAGCATGTTGCTTCTCTGACACCCTCAGTAAACCATGAGTCTCTCCAGGGCTGGAATCATGTACCATTTTCTTCCCAGTGTCTGCTGAAGAACATAACATTTAGCAGGCATTCAGAAGGATGCTAAACACCGATGCTAATGTGTCAGTGCAGCAATCTTAGAGAGGGCAATAGAATCAAGTAGATGAAGGGGTAAGAACAACAGGGGAACACACAGGTATGTTTGGTGTTTTCTCATCTATAAGTAATAATAATAATAATGATCTAATCATTTCAATGAAGAAAATATAGCCAATAAAGGAGGATATATGATAGGAATATATGTAGATTTTCAAGAGATTACAAGAAACCAGCCCATCCAAACACCAGGGTGTCTGGCAGGTAGTGCTGTGAATTTCGAGGGAACTCAGCATATATGTGTGATAAGTGATTAAAATCCATTCACTTTCCAATTCTAGATGTATTTAAATTGTAGATAATGTTCTAGACTGTTGTATTTTTCCTTGAGGTAGAGATGTCTCTTTATTTATTAATGCATTTATTTAACTAAATGTATATAAATGGATCTCATTAGCTTTGAACAAATTGCAACAAAGGGGTTGGCTTGTGTCTTAGAAATGGCTCCGTGGGTAAAGGCATTTATCGTAAGCCAGACATGAGTCCAATCTCACGAGGTGGAAGCAGAGGACCAGCACAACAAGCTGTGCTCTGACTTCTTCATGCACACTCTGGTGCTCACACATGCACACACAGACACACACTCACACACATACATATAGAAACATATACACACACTCCACACACACATGCACACATGTGCTAGATGTAGACAGGTTTTAGAAAGAAAGATGTTAGCTCAGCTTGCTAGTCAGTAATGGGAAAGGGTTCAAAAGGATGCTGTAATGTTTCAAATACGTTTTTATCCATGTTTTAAAATGTACAGTATGCATTAATTTAATATTTGCCCTTAATAATTATGTAAACCTGTTATACCTTTGTTAATCTCAGACTTACTCATCCTTTTAAGAGGAAAATAGCCATGCTGATGCAGAAGCAACACGAATTTTTCATCAACCTGAAACTCAGTTGGCGGTTGCTACCCGCTAGCCACACACATTCTACCCCGTAATGTGTGATAGGGAAACCCAGCAACAGACATCATTTCTATTTGTTTCATATTCCTCTAATTTATTTTGCTATGTGTTAGCTGAGTTGGAAAAGAGTCATTTTTCCATGAATAATAAAGGGGATATTAGAACCCAATAGAAGAGAGCCATTTGCTTGAAATCAGTATATTTATTTAGGTGACTTCTCTTTAGCATCTGACATCTTTTCCGTCTTTGTATTGGACTCTGGCTTTCAGTAGGCATGCCCAAAGAAATTAGGTATGCACCACAGCCCTTCAGTGTTTTCTTTTCTGTCATGTGCTGTATCAGTTGGCCTTACAGACACATGTCACATGGATGTGCTGAAGGGAATTCGGTTAAAAACATCCTCTACTAAGAAGGTAGAGATGGTTTCCAACACAGGTACACCTGGGATTGGGACTGCTGAGTGGGCAGCTTCACAACCATGGGGGAAGTAAGTTATGGGGAGAGAGGAAGGTGGGACATCCTAAACACATTAGAGACTGGAGTGGAATACCTCCAGTTCACATATCACATGGCTAATGCTTGTTAAGGGGCTGGCAGGGACCAGTTAAGTCTCTGAGGCCCTGCCGCTTGCTAGCTGTAAAGCCTCCAGCAGGTCTCTCATCCTTCCTGCCTTTGGCCTGCTCATTTGTGGAGTACTGATCGATGGTTCTTACCTTGTGGAAGAGCTATGGATGGCAGTGTTACAACTAGCCTACAAAATATTCACAATGTCTGAACCACAGTTAGTGATCAAATCACACAATAAATCTCCTTCCATGGTCTGGCCAGTTTGATATTACCATCTGTGGGCATAGTGTAGCTATTCAGTCCTTATCTCTCCCAGAGCTGGGGCAACACCCACCTCTACTGAAAGGGGCAGTTAGAACACTCACTAGGAAGTAAGCAATTGATTATGATCAGGAAGCAAAACAGATTTCATTTGTTCACTTCCTTTTTGAAAAAGAATATCCAGCATGGAAAATGTCTACTCATGAATTTTTCAGACTTATTTGCGATTGAGACCCTTCACACACCTGCTTGTTAATCCAGGCATCAAGCTAATGTCACAGATATAAACAGCAGATGCCACCCCTTCTCCGGTAACTGATACAGAAACTGTTTCCTTCCTGGGTCCAGGATGATTTCTGATAGCTTTAATTGCCGTTATTTAAGTAGAAAAAAAAAACAGGATCCCATAGGTTCTAAAGAGATAATAAGAAACAATGCTCTTTAAAATAACAAACATCCTTTTAAAATCTTTTAAAATACAAGCAAGCAAAAGGAAGAAAACTGTCACTGTTGCTGTTCTACAGGGGTTAGACTCAGTCTGCATGGAAGACAGGAAAGGTGGAAAGAAAGAGAATCTATGGAAAATTAAGGCTGTCGCTCTTGGGCGGTGCCATTGTGCGAGCAACTTCAAAAATCCATTTGGAAATCATGGCTCTTGTATCGCAGTCATTACCGAGACACTAGCATCACCCACTTATTACTGCAAACATAGCAACAGTTGCCATGCGAGCAAGAGATCTGCAACACAAACAGTGGAGACAGTGTTGCAGGGCGGGGCCGACTGGAGCCGGGGCTGAGGCTGAGGCGCAAAGCACAGTGCCACCTGTGTGGGTTTAATGAGGCCAGCTGCTCCCTCTGGTCCTTGTGGCGTGCCCTGTCAGACATTTCAGGAGAACAGAAGCAGTCTCAGAAAACGGCATTTGGATTAAATCTTACATCGGTGGCACACAAGCAGAAGCAAAGGCAGAATCCTGCTTTGATGTGTACGAGGGTGGACCAGGATTTCTCTTCATTTGCAGGAATGAAGCCCTCACAGGATGCTTGCCATTAGAAAGTGGGTCCACTTGTTGCCACCACAATATGCCATTCCATCTAATTGAAAATGGAGAAGTCTGTCACCATTTACTTAGCAGTTTGCCTCTGGCGAATCTTCACAGGTTCCCTTTATGTGCCTGGGAATTAGTTAATTAGTATTACAAAATGCATCACGAGAAACGGCCCTTCAGGTTACCAGGGAGGCCCTTTCAGGCTGCTAACAAGCTTGCCGCGGGACAGGAAAGAGCGGGAATGGAAACGGCAGTGGCAGAACAGCCCAGCGGAGGAGGCATGGCTGCTCTGTCTCTCAAGTGAGCTGTTGTAACCTAAATATGCCACTTTCTCGCTCTTTTCACGCAAATCTTTTATGTGCGGCAATAAATCCTGGTCCTTAAAGCTTTCTTTTTAAGAGGTGCCAATTTTACGCACGCTGGGGCTTTCTCCCATCTTCCCTTTTATTAATCTCCCATTCTCCCGGCACTTCTTCTGAACAGGATATTTTGTTTGATATTCTTTCTTTGACATTTTTCACGGGGAAAGGTTGTTCCAATCTATGGGTGGTTTTTAAAAGTCAGGGACGGGATTGACATTTTTCACACACTCCTTAGCTTTGAGCTGGGTGCGGGGGGGGGGGGTTTAGGTGGGAAGTCTCCAATCTCTCTCAGCCACACTCCCTGCAGTGCCCCCAGTGATGGCCAGATGGCACTAGTGAGCAAGCCTCCCCAGAGGGTTGGCAAGCAGCAGCCCAGTCTTCCTGCAGCAAAGCTGCAGGGCAGCAGTTGGCGCTGTGGGGTCTTTATTTCAGTTGGGAATTGTTGGCAAATGTCATTGTGGTACTTTGTAGACAGGACACCCAGGGTTGCACTGAATGAAGAGTATTTATGAAAATATGAAGTGACTTTTACAATACAGAGGAATTTTCTGGATTTGCAGACCTTGAGGGAAATACTTTTAACATCTGTTTTCTTTAATTTTTGTTTTACATTTGTGCTTATGCATGGGTGTGTCCTTTTGTGATTGTGTCTTTCTCTGTGCCTTTGTGTGTGCTGCTGTGCATGTACCATGGTGCATGTGTGGAGGTCAGAGGACAATCTCAAATTGGAGTCCTCATTCATACTTTGAGACAGTATCCTTTGCTGTTTGCAGCCGGCACTTACATATGGTAGGATTGCTTGCCTGCACACTTAGGAAAACTCTCCTGTCTCTACCTACTGTCTTCCTAGGAGCATAGTGCTTACAGATATACATTGGCTTCTGGCTTTTATGTGGGTTCTGAGGATAGAAAATCAGATCCCCATGTTACTGGGCAACTCTCCTCTCCCTTGTACTTTATTTGACATCAGCTCATCGCAAGGAGCATGCATGGCTACGGGTTTCCTGCTCAGCCCCACACTCCATGAAACCAGAAGCGTTTCTGCTTCCATTAATTAGGAAAATTCATGGACAACTGAAAAGTATTTGAGCTAAAAAAGGAAAAGATAAAAGGAGCAGCTGACAGACACGCTGGCACCTGCTTAGATTCAGACTTCTCTTTGCCATTTGTAGTTTTTCTACTTCAGACCCTTAACGAGCTGAGTGACTGACCTTGAGCAAATGAGTGTCATAAAAATTATATACTCCAGAGATGACAAATATCCAGGAAAAAAAATTGCCTTGCCCCTAGATTTAGGCGTGTGACATCTTACTCCCCTCATTATACAAGAGTGAAGCAGGACCTTCACAGAGGCTCGTGTCCAGATAGTCCTTCCTCTTGGCACCGTGGGGCTGCCTGAAGGACGGCAAAAGGCCATAACGAGATGCTTAAATAAGCATTGAGCTTCCATGAAAAAGCTCATTAGCTGTGCTTTCAATCAACCATCTTGGAGCAAGATAATGACCATGTTTGAAAGCCAATGGCACTGTCTTCTTGTTGTTTTCTCAGAGTTGTACATCTCCATGTGATTCATGTGCAGCATCACTGCTAGACTCTGGACCCCATTGTTTCTATGAATGAGAAAGGGCAGTGCCTCTATCCCCAAGAGTGAAAACCTTACCAGAAAGGCAGTACGTTTCAGCCTAAAGATTGTTGTTGTTTCATCCAGAGAATGTGAGTGCTGTAGAGGGGTTGTTAGAACAGAGCACATTCTTAGTGCGAGAAAAGTCCCAGTGTGACAAAACCTCAATTCAATAGAGAAATTACATTACAGTAGTGTTATCTTCTAAATTAGCCCATATGTGCCCTTCGGGTTGTCAGATTCCTAGAAGGCAGAACCACTTGATATGTTCTGATTAGAACTCGCTGCTTTTCCAAGTGAGGCTGATTGGGAGAGAGATAGTTGAAGACAATGGAGGGACAGCGTGGGTCCTGGTGTGCTGGAAAGCAGGGCTGAGTGTGTGGAGTTTTGCTCTAGTTGCGTCGACAGGCAGCTGATTACAATTGTCCCTAGGTGGTAAAGTGAATTAAGACGGCCAATGTCAGAGTTAGTCAGCAAGGAGGTAATTTCTCTGTGAGCAAAAGTGTGGACTCAGTGCCTGAGGTTCCCTTGCATCTGGCCGACTCTTCAGTGGTAGCGCGTTCAGCACCGCGGACAGCTCCTCGCAAAGTCTCATGGCTCTTACCTTTGGCGCCTCTGCTTCTTAAAAGTAGTTTGAGCCTGTTGGCCAACTTTAGTCTTAAAAGAAGCAGAAGCCCCCATACAGGCCCAGGTACCAACATGAACTTGTTTTTCCTCTGTTTAATAGTTTCATATTCAGTTTCTAAAACTATATGAGTCTCAATTTGTTTTCCTTGAAGAACGGGATCTGTCAGCAATACTTCACAAGATTGTAATTAGATACCATTATCTTTATGGGAGCAGCTGTGCTCACTTACCCCTTCCACAGTAGGTGTTTAGTGCTTATCTTGTGCTGGATGCCATCCTAACTCATGTAGCACAGCATGAAAAGGAGAGCTGTTTATGAACACAAAATGCATACCATCTACACAGATCAGAAAAGCAAATGGCCGGCTACTTTTATCTGAAGTGCTTATTGATTCTTATTGGCCTCAAAGCTGAATTTTATTGGTCTGTGTGTGACAGACACAACATTGACCCAAGAAAGATAGGAGGTCAGGAGCTAAACACCTTTTAAAAGAGCTAGGGCTAGAGAGATGGCTCAGAAATACTAATCTTCCAGGGAACCTGAGCTAAATTCTCTGCACACAGGTTGGGAAACTTACAACCCACTGTAAGTCTAAGTCTAGCATTTCAATGCCCCCTTTTGGTTTCTTTGGAAACATGCACATACATGTTATATAATCAAAATGATACATACATGAATAAAAAGTTTAAAATCTTTAGAAAGTCTAAAATCCTCAAGTGAAAACCAAGGTTAAGAAAATTAGAAAAAGTAAAATCCACTCTACACAAGATGCAGAACCCGAATGCTCTACTTTGCACTGGGCTTCAGGGAACATGAAAAGAAAAAACAAATATAGCCCAAAACACCATCATCACACACATAAAAAAACAATAGAACAGGATCATGAGCAATGATCCTGGGTGCTGGTGTCTCAAGATGACAAAAGAGTGAATCAGTTCTTCTGTGAGGTGGCCCACCGAAAAAAGAGGAAGAGAGAAAGAAGTCATAAGCTTTAAATGCCCAAAGAACATAAACCCATAACAGAACTAAGAAGTCCAAAGGCAAGAGAAACATGGCAGGCAGGAAAGCCAAGAATCCACAGAAATAGCAATGCGGCCAGAACATAAAGACTGAAGATGAAACGCTTAGGTCACGAGCATAAGATAAAAATTTTTAGGGGGAAAAGAGCAAACATATATAGAAGGGAAAGTGCCTTTCAAAACTGCCTGGCAAAATTTTAAACAACAACAAACAAAATAGAAAGAAGTTGGAAAGAAAATGAGTTGGAAACAGGCAAGAAGACAGACAGAGCTATTCAGAGAATTAATGATATTTAAATGTGAAACAAACTACCTAAAGTGTAGCAGAGAATTGAGGGGCAAAAGTTATAGCCTCCCCACAAAGACATACACAGACATATGTGATTCACTCACAAGCATCCTAGACATTTGTAGTTGCACACCTTCCTGACACATATGTCTGTGTGTATATACCTACTCTATTTGCACATATGTGTTCTAATTAGACATTTTAAATACACTGCATGATATACATCTAATGAGGGTTTTCAAAAAACATAAAGATAAGGTGAAACAATGTTATCTGTAGTGGCTGAGAATCATACAGAAGTTCTGAAAGCTACCAGACTTCGGCATCCAGGAGTCAGCAAATATCAAGGAAGAGAAATAACACTAAACCATCATGGTGCCACTCTGAGTGAGACACTGGAGACAAGGAAATCTTTGCGGTCAATTAGGAAGGGCAGATCAGAAAGAAAAGACAGGTAACAAGATTTATAGGTGAAATGTTAATAGTGACAGGAACCTGCCAACTACCCGAGTCCTGCATCCACAGAGTATCTACCTTTAAAGAGAGAGGGGAAAGAATTGTCCCACGTCTGGATTAATACATCTACTTTTGTTACCCTAAATGACACATCTGAGGAGGGAAAACAGGATGAGGAGACAGATCTGACAGGTCAGAGCCATGAATAATAAAACAGAAATCTGACTAAGTTTAAAGAAACCACAGATTCACAGAACAAAACCAATGTGTGGATTTTTAGCAGTTATGATGAGATAAAAACACTGGAAAGTAAATACATCAGTGTGAAGGTGAGCTGGCAGAGAGGACTTGGTGGGTAAGAGTAAATACATCAGTGTGAAGGGGAGCTGGCAGAGAGGACTTGGTGGGTAAGAGCACACTGTGCTCTCCAAGAGACCCAGGTTCAGTTCTCAACAGCTGCATGGGTAACTCTCTGCTGCCAGTAACTCCATCTCCAAGGGGTTCTAATGGCTTCTCCTGGCCACCACAGGCAACAGCACTCATGCGCACAGCCCCATACCCCCTGCTCCATGTGCAAGCATATAATTAATATTATATTTATGTAATTCTATTTATATGGAATGATTTTAAATCATAACTGATCTGTGGGTTTTTGTCTTCTGTGAGGGTAGTAAAAATAGAGATCATGATATACTCTATGGATTATATTAAAGGTCATTTAAATCAGTGCAAAATGTACCATGTACCAACTGGATGATGAAGGAGACTCAGCATGGTCAGGACCCCAGGTCTGCTCATGACAGTTTGTGAGTTTGTGCACTGCTCTCAACTCTTCTGTGGTAGATAGCTGTGAACTGTTAATAATGCCAATATGGAATAGTGACAGCAAAAGCAACAAGGAGCAACAAAGAAGGAATGGGTCTGTAAACAAGCTCCTGTCCAGCCCCATCCCACAGTCGTTTAGTACCAAAGAAACACACAGTGGCTTACAGTAATTACAACACTTTGGCCAACAGTTCAGGCACATTCCTAGCTCTCTCTCATGTCTTAAAAATTAACCCATTTCTATTGATCTATGATTCACCATGAGGTTGTGGCTTACGGGTAAGTTTCTGCCATCTTTGTCCTTCGGCAGCTACCTAGTATCTCCTTGACTCTGCCTCCTTTCCTCCTCTACCTCTGCTTGGGTTTCCCACTTTGCTTTTTTCTGCCCAGCCAGAGGCCAAAGCAGCTTCCTTATTAACCAATGGTAAGAAAACGTATTCACAGCACACAAAGGGAAATCCCACATTATGGGTCTTACAGGTAGAAAGATTCCTAAAAGGGCCTCTGGCTCTTAATTATTAAGAGCATTGGCTTTGGCACAGGATAGAAACTTAGCTCAAAGGAACAGAGGAAGCTTAAATTAGACCTATGTAAATGAAGACCCTAAACGCAAGATAAAATAGGTGCCATAGGTTGTTTGGGAAAGGAATGTCTATCCTTACCTGAAAAGAGGGAATGTGGAAGAGAGTGACCGATTTATAACCAGTCATGCTCTCGTGCCTCCAGCCTGTTCTTTCTGCCTCTTCATTAAAACAATTTTCAAGCCACTTCAGTGCAAGGCAATTTATTTTAGAAAAGATCCATGGTATGAATATGTCAGACAGTTTCCCCTCTCATGTTACCTAGGTGGCAACTGTCCTGACAGAAGGGTTTTGCTGATTGAATGTTAAATGCCCCCCCCCACAATAGGCTCACATATTTGAAGATTAGATCCACAGTGGTGGTGCTGTTTGAGAAGACTGAGGAGCATTTAGGAGGTGGAGCCTTGTTGGAGAAACGAAGTCACTGGAGGAAACATTAGGCTTTACAGTCCAGCCTCATGTCCTGTTCAGTCTACATTTCCTGAATATGGGCGCAATGTGGTCAGCCATGCTTGCTCTGCTGCTCCCACATCTTCCCCACCACAAGAGACTCTATCCCGCTGAAACTGGAAGATGAAATACATGACTTCAATTTTGTTAGGGTGTTTTACATCAGCATCACATTAACTAAGACAAAGCGTGCAGAGTAGGGAAATGTTGAAACATCCAGTGTTCTTCACGTTTCAGACAAAATCAGATTTGAACTTGACATAAATGTAGAGGCAAAGAATCCTAAGTGCTTTACTCATCTAATAATTCAAGAAATATAAGCATGGCATTGATAGTCCAATTCAGGATACTTCTAATTTATTATAAATAAAAACATTTCATATTGTAAACATCTGAATAAAAACAGAAGAAAATAAATTTTATGATCTCAAAGTATTTACGAGCTAGTGGGGAGGAAGGCATTTATTTAAACAGCTAAATAATCCAAGTGTAGACCATGGCACAAGGTGGCAGAATGGAGTCATCTGTGCAGCATTGTTGGGGATAGCCTCAGGGAAGACATCTTCAAATCACAATGATGAAGACTACTGAAACACATATGAGCGAAGCCTACGGAAACACATATGAGCGAAGACTACGGAAACACATATGAGTGAAAACTACTAAAACACGTATGAGTGAAGACTACAGAAACACGTATGAGTGAAGACTACTGAACACGTATGAGTGAAGACTACAGAAACACGTATGAGTGAAGACTACTGAAACACGTATGAGTGGCAAGAACAAAAAGTGAGCAAGGTTAAAAATCGATAAGAAGCACCGTGATGGGACGTAGTGTCAATTATAAGATATCTATAGGATGTGTTGCTTTGGAAAAGAGATTCTTCTTTTGTTTCCACAGAGGTTGAGAACCTGTGGGTTGCTTCCAGACTAATGTGGTTTGATGGAGCAAGACCCCCTGAAAGGTCACCTTGAAAACCCCTCAAAAAATTAATTTGCTCAATAAACAGCAGGAAGCAGCTTGGAGAGTACTACACCCAAATTCCCAAATATTGTTTATAAATGTTTCTTTATATTTAAAGGCGGATATGCTATAGAGATTTGCATTGGTATGGATCTTGGTTCATTGATGAAAATTTAAGGTCAATCTTGTTATATGTATATTTCTGCTCTTGATTAAGGTATTGTGATTGTGTAGTTCATTTAAAAATGTAATGTATAATTAAGAAATATAGGTTAAGAGATAGTCATCTATAATAGTCAAGCTTATAGCCATGTTAGTTAGGTTTTCTAGATATATAGAGATATATTTCAGTTAGGTATTCTTCAAATCTTTCAAAGACCTTAAGAATATGGCATTTAAAATGTTTTAAGAACTTAGGACTTTTTCATGACAATGAGACACATCTGCTTCTGGCAGCACCAATCTACTTCAAGAGGAATATGGGCATCAAAGAGGCTCCTTATGGAGTTGGTTATCCATTTGAGCAAGAAACTGCTCTTGCCTGGACTACTTGATGTTATGTTGTATGAACTGAGCATGCAAGACCCACAGATAAATGACTGTTGAACTTGCCTAAGTGTGAGACAATCTTTGGGGGTTCCTGCTTCATGAAAGAGTCTGTTAGACATTCTGCAAGATACAGAAGAAAGTGACTGGTAAACTGCCCATATAAGCAGAACTGTCTTTGAAATTTCCTGCTTCATGGAAAAGTTTGCTGGATACTATGGGCCTGTAGGCTGAAGATGGATGCCCCAATGGTACAGAAGAACTTTGGGTGACTGTCCAGGTAGTAAGATGTCTCTGTCAATTCTAGAGTTTAGGAAGTTGCTTACAATGAACTTGTTTACTTAGGTAATATTATATCCTTCTGGAGTCTTTGATGGAATTGAAAAAATTATAATTATAGTTTTCCTTAGATATGATAAGAGATAAGGTAGATGTAAACATTGTAACTGTAATTCTGCTTGATACCTGTTTTATTATATGTAATTTTACTACATTAAAGTCAAAACCTTCCTTTTTACTTAAACAGAAAAGGGGAGGTGATATGGGATTCCCCTCTGTATGCTGTGAATATCATTGGTTAATAAAGGAACTGCTTTGGGCCTAAACAGAGCCATAGTGGAACAGAGCTAGGCAGGGAAAACTAAACTGAATGCTGGGAGAAACAAGGGTGGAGTCAGAGAGAAGCCATGGAGTCATTGGAGACAGACGTGGTGAAACTTTGCTGGTAGGGAATGACCTCGTAGTGATGCACAAATTAATAGAAATGGGTTAAATTAATATGTAAGAGTTAGCCAATAAGAAGCTAGAGCTAATAGGCCAAGCAGTGATTTAATTAATACAATTTCTGTGAGATTACTTTGGTTCTGGATGGCCGGGACAAACAAGCAACCCCCTCCAACATTTTTTCAGGAAATTTTGTGAAGGGTCACTTTGAAGTTTATAGGATTACCCCAAATTCCAAAATTTTGGCTGTAGCCAGTAGTACCTTTAGCCATTAAGACTACAATAAATGCTTTACATGATGTCTGCAGAGTAGAGTATTAAGGAGAAGAGGAGAATGTGGCCACTCAGTTCAGAACCATTGGGATACAGGCTGAAAACATGTTAGATAATAATGTTAGCATCCAGGACAAAGCCCCATCCACTCCTGGAGGTAAAGGAGAATCACTGATGGCTTCAAAGCTCTACCTGAGGAATCATATGCTGGTGCAGAGGGTGAGAGGGTGTGGAGTGGTCACAGAAAGAGAAGGGCAGGTCACAGAGTGGAGGAACTGACCCATGTGTTCATTTCATGGAGCTATTGAATTGCACAATTCTGGTATGCTAGGAAAATTATATGTGAATTGAGACTTTTGTACATTATGTGCACATTGTATAAGTTGAAATATATTCTGAGTACACTAGGAAATCTATTTAGAGGTATCCTTGGGTGGGCTCTTTTGTGTTGCTGGAAATTAATCCCAAGGGTGTCTATTTCAGAGCACTGGAATCTGGGTCCCCGGTGTCTTCTCCTGGACAGCTGACTGTGTCGCAGTGCTATTCTCAGAGATCAGCCCTACACAAACACTAATTGGTTTTCGCATCTGAAAGGTTGTTCATCACTTGGTCGTTTCTAAATTTAACGTGATGTAATCCGCGCACAAGATGGGAGATTTCAGACCCCGTGGGAGGAGCAAGTGCCACATGTCGAGTTCCTAAATATATCTGGACACAAAATACTTTAAAAGAGGCAGAATTTCAAGAATGACTTCCTTAATCTCAGCTTTTACCTGATCTATGATTTTGGTCAGAATTAGTGATTTCCTGTTTTTCATGAAAGAAATAACCTGGCACACCTTCCCACCTTGAAGTTTAGTTTACATGGGAAAAGATAATAACAATAACTAGAAACAAGCATGCATACAAACAATGGAAAGACACATCAAACCAACGGTCACCAAATTCCATCCTCTTGGCAATTGGCATCATAACTAAAAGTGTGTGTAAATTCACTGATTAAATGCATTGCTGAGAGATCCAGGTTTATACGTTAGTGGGAACCACATGCCAAGCCTTATATACGTTTTTCAGAACACAGTGAAACACACACAAAATTACAGTTTCCCATGTGAGTGAATTAGGAAGCCCAGTGCCGAGTCTTAAATAGCACAAGGACTCAATCATCCTTTAGATGATAACCAAGACAAAGGGTGCATTGCATAGCCTGGTCTGGTTCTTGTGGACAAACTGTGATGCTGGCAAGGTGTCCTCTGCTATGTGTGCCGGCAGTAGCATCTCCTTCCCACAGAGACCCACAAGTAAAACCATGTTTCTCTCTTTAAGCTTTACATTTTTTTTCTGGGTTGAAGCTACCCAGAATCTTCAAGGTTTTCTGCAGACTAGATGCCACCCTGATGGGCTTTAGTTGGCCCTAGGCACTGGTCCTTTGCAAGTTTCACAGATGATTCTAACACGCAAAGTTGAGAACCACTCTAGGCAGCTAACCCCATGGCCCTGCTGGCCTGAGTCCATCAGTTCCTGTATCCTTGGGCTCTTTTACTTTAAGAACTTCCTCTGCCTTCATAAAAAAAAAAAAAGCTGGAAAAGCAGACTTGCAAGGAGTCCTTGAATCCATTCCTTGATCAACTTCCAGAACAAACTGGGAGAAGTCCAGAAAACACAAGCATTGGCAAAACATAAGAAGCTTCTGGAACCCGCTGCCTCCCTTGCTGGGGAATTTAGAAAGCATGGCAGAGGCTCTTGTGGGAATCCAGTTCAGCCTCCCCTGTGTTTCCCATTCGCTCAGGAGAGTTGCTTATACTTTCTGAGCCCTGCTTTATTCATCTACAAAAACTGAAAGGCCTGCCTCTTAAGACTTAATTACATGATTGTCAAAGTATCGAAAACAGTGCCCAGCCCTTCACAGGTGTTTTGTGATGGCAGATGTTTACACGGAACAGTGAAGAGGGAGAGCCCGTTCCCCGATCCCACTCTGCGTTCATAATGATCACCACGTGTTGAGTCAATTTATCCCATTTCCATTGTTTATCTGCTATACAAATATCTGTTACATAATGGCCTTATGTCAATCAAACTGCAAGATAGTTGGATGTCGTAATGCATAAAAAGTACATGATTCTTCGCTTGTCTCGTTGTATATTTTCATTGAATGCTTCACAAGGTATTCATATTACGGATCTCAAATAATTCATGTGGCTTGCTAGGGGTGGGACCATAAATAAACTTACCTTCAGTTCACCAGTGCTGCAAGTGGGGAACTAAGCTGTTCAAAGAATCAAATGTTCAGGGAGGGAAAAGAAGCTAAAATAGAGTCCTACCCCACCAGAGAGGGGCAGAAAGTGGCTAAGAGCTGTGGAGACTGTGCAAGGGAGCTGCCCAGAGAACCAGACCAGGCTATACACTGATGAGTCCTTAGATTCAGTTTAGTTTTCTCCGCCTAGCTCTGCTATAAGCCCAAAGCAGTTCCTGTGTTCACCAATGGTATTCACAGCGCACAGAGGGGAATCCCACATTAGGTTCCAATGTAGAGCATGGGTCCTGCCAACCTAGCTCACAAGAGTGAACTCTGACCTCATCCATTCTTTCCCCTCATGTGCTTAGTTAGACCAGACACTAATGAGACGTTCACCAAGAACCAGATGCATTCCTTCTCATTGGTGACCATGCCGCAAGTGCCAATTTTCTCTATAATACTATTTTATTAGTAAACAACATCACCCTCGATCTGTGTCCTGCAGCCTGGGACTTTATATTCTCTCTGATGGTGGTTAAGTGCAGCTTGCCTCCTTGACACTGGAACTGGGCTCTGTGGTTCGCTGATGCCAGACTGAAACATGAGCAAAGACTTGAAGCATGCGTGTGAAGCTCCTGCCTTTGTTTGTGAGGAGAGCATGGCCTAGTTAGTATGTTCTAATGTGAATCTGAAGATCCTGGGACTCACAAAGCAGACCTGGATACAATCAAGTTCACTTCCAAGTTCACCCAGAACCAGCCTATGGGTGTCTGACCTAGAAATGACATCTGCACAGACATCTTAAGGGAACAGTTGACTAATGTATTCTCCTTGAACCCACAGTGAGGTCAGAGACAAAAGAGCTGTCTGTGGGGCACTGGGCCATGAGGATGGGAGCAGTCACCAAGAGGATGAAGCTCAGATAACGTAAGATTAACAATTTTAAAATGAGAATTGCAGTGGTGTTTTACTACATCAATAATGTTCACATAAAGGCCACCTATAACTCTCAAATTTCATTATCCAAAACAGAACTAACACCTATTATGAGGTCCCTTCAACCTTCTCTCTCCTGTCAGGTCTTGACAGCATCAATCTGTTTTTTTAATTTGTTTCCTTTTTCATAGATTTACCTGTTGGTATTTAATAGATCATTCTCTCCTCAAATTTATGGTCTGAAGCTTCAACATCTCCCATGGCTGCACTGAAAAAGGGTCTCTGGGGTGATAATTACAATGAACAAGATCTGAGGGTGGCGTCTAGGATTAGGAGAATTGATGTTTTTTTAAAGGAAAGTTCTCCAACGCAGAGAGGACCAGAACCCAATCACGCTGGCACTCTGGGATCAGATTTCTCACCTGCTCATCTGTAAGGAAATATACCCAGTTATTACAGCCATTTAGTATTCAAACTCTTTAGTGTGTGTGTGTGTGTGTGTGTGTGTGTGTGTGAGAGAGAGAGAGAGAGAGAGAGAGAGAGAGAGAGAGAGAGAGAGAGAGAGAAACAGCCTAAGTTAGTCACAGATCTATTCTATTTGGATCCTCCTATTAGTGAGGCCATACCAATCAGGGACTCTGTAGATACGTTTTCAAGGTTTACCCATATTTTATTTCTTTTTATGGCTGAATAATGCTCTACTGCATGGGGCCTCCCAACATGTTGTCTCTCCATCCTTTGATGGACAGACTCTTGTGAACAAGGTTGCTCTAAACATTTGTGTAGAAGATTTCTTTGAGTGTCTCTTTCCAGTTTTGTGGGGGTGTATCCCAGGAGTGTTTACTATCCCAGGAGTGGAGTTGCTGAGCTGTGAAAATGCATACAACTCTGAATGTCGGATGCTCCCCAAACAAGACTGTTTCCAGGTTCATACAAAGAAATCCTTCCTTGAATTCCACAAGACCACCCCTGAACAATTCAACGATTCAGAACACGTCATCACTTTACAACAGACATTTCTCTTGATGCTAGATCTCACTGCTATTACTGATAACTTATAGAAGAGCCTAAAGAAGGATAAAAGTTTAAATTTTTTTGATAATGTAAGGAAATTGAAATCAAAACTCTCCTTCACTGTTTTCCCGAGTGCTGTTCAGGCTCCTCTAGTGACTTTCTCTAGCAGGAATTGAAATCTGGGTTCACAGTAAGATCCTTGTTGACAATACCACTTACCTTTGGGACCAGGCAGCGTAGGACCTTGCATTAAGGGCATATTCCAACTCAAAACGGCTCCGTAAAGCTGCTACGTGGCTCCGGCCAGGCCCTCCCCGGCTCACCAGGCAATCAGAGGAAGAGGAAGGCGACAGGGAACCACTGCTGTTACTTGAGGCAGGAGACATGATCTGGGTGGAGAAGGCGTGGGAGTCCTTGTTTACTAACTCCAGCAGGCACTGTACTGGGTGTTATATCTCAGGGCTTCTTCCAGTTGAATTTCATTTGCCTACACTGCTTCTAGCTTTTCCCTTCCATCTCTGGTGCTAAGATCTGCTCAGATGGATCTACTTTTTGACCCATTTCTATTTTGATAGCTGGCCTTATCCAATTTCTATCTTCCCCAAAGCACAGTAAGCCCAAACTGAATTTACAAAATTCAGTTTAGATGATTATTACGTGATGATCAAAGGGTTTGCCACCTTCTTCACTGTGGTGATAGGATTCCTGGCAGAACTTCCAGCTGTAGATAAATCATTCCCTGTGATGCAACATGGTTTACACTCTAGTGTCCTTCCTGAGTCTGTGGTAAGATAGCTCTGACTAAAGCATCTTTTGGGAGAGGGGTTTTGTTTTAGTTCACAGTTCTAAGCACAGCCTATCTAGGTAGGAATTCAAGCAGCATGAGCTTGAAGCAGCTGTGAGTTTGCATCCACAATCAGGAAACAGTGACGACACACTCTGCTCAGCTCACATGCTCCACTTTACACCTTTTAGGATCTCAGTCTGGGGAATGGCTCCATCCACAATTAAAATGGGTTTCTCCATGTCAATGAACATAATTAAGGTAATCAAGACAATCGCCCCGAGACACACCCAGACATCCATTTCCCAAGTGACTTTAGATTCTACACATTTTGTAAGATGGGAGCATGGTTTGATATCTGGTAAATGGTTTTCCCAAAAAGAACAAAACCAATCTCGTTGCTAGCTGGTGATCCTTTAGATGTTTGATAACAGCCCTCGGGCTCATAGTGATTTTCTCAACCTTCAGGCATCGGTTCCCCCAAATGCTCTTCATAGTACACAGTCTCTACTGATTTGGCATTCTGATTGCTCTCAGCCTCAATGCAAGGGGCAGCTTTCATTATTCTTTAAAGGCTGAGAGTTCAATTGGCTCCTCTTTTGTTTGCTCATCACAGAGGAGAGATGGTCAGATCTTTTGTTCGGCAACAAGAGAGCCTCCTCATGCCATAGCTCCTCTGAGCTTGTCACAGCACTAACTTGAGGCCATGTCCCCAGGTCCTCTTTTTACTATTGTTTCTATGGCTCTGAGAAGAACAGTGTGTTATTCCTCTCAAATTTATTCTTGTTAGGCATGTGCTATTATTTCCCTTTCTAAGATAGTCTAGATTCTTGCCTTCAAATGTTTTCTAACCCTCTCAACATTGTCACATTTGCCAATGTGGCCAGCAGGTACCCCTTGACCCTGGTGTCAGCTTGATGGAAATATTGAATAGAGGGAGAACAGAACCCTATGGGATCCCACAAGCCTGGATCATTAATTAATGTTATCTGTCCAGTGAACCGTCTGCATACAAATGTTTTATCTTTTCTCCTAGGGATGAGTGTTCCCGACGTCCTGATCAGTGGGACTGACCAAGCTTGTTTTCTAGATCCTTTCGTTGTCCCTGTTTTGAGGTATCTTACTTAAGGGTTTCTATTTCTGCAAGGAAACATCATGATCACTAAGAAAGTCAGGGAAGAAAGGGTTTATTTTGTCTCAACTTCCATATTGCTGTTCATCATTGAAGGAAGTCAGGCTGGGAACTCAAACAGGGCAGAAACCTGGAGGCAGGAGTTGATGCAGAGGTCGCAGACGGTTGTTCTTTCCTGGCTTTCTTGCACTACTTTCTTATAGGGTCTAGGACCAAAAGCCTGGCAATGGAACCATCCACAGTGGGCTGCCCCCCGCCCCATCAATCACTAATTAAGAAAATATCTTGGCTCTTACAGAGGCAGTTTCCTCAATTTAAGTTCCTTTCAGATAACTCTAGTTTGTGTGCCATGTTCACATAAGATGAGTCACCACGAGAGGTAATTCCTATTTCCATCTAATGATCTACCTAGGCTAGGAGCTACCTCATCTGGTTGAACTCACGTTCACATAAGAGGTACTTGGAGCTCGGCCTCTGAAGGTGTCTTATAACAGCAGAGTCCTCTAGAGAATGCTTTTGTCAGTAAGCAGCCCTGCAACATAGGCAGCTATTCTTCAGATATCCATAACTTTCTGTGTGTCAGAAGGATGCCTCCCGCTCAATGAAAGGCTTCCTCTCTGGGAGATTTTGTGAAGAATGAGACAGAATGACTGGTGCCCATCATCCTGGAAGTATTTCCCAATAGAGCAGGTTCTAGGGACCATCATTCTGGAAGTATTATTTCCCGATAGAGCAGGTTCTAGGGACCGTCATCCTGGAAGTATTATTTCCCAATAGAGCAGGTTCTAGGGACCATCATCCTGGAAGTATTTCCCAATAGAGCAGGTTCTAGGGACTCTGAGCTAAGATTTATGTTAAGGAGGAAATGTTTCTTTGTGCAGGGCTCTTTGTTGTGCAGGCTCAGGACATGTCTCATGGCCTCTGTCCTTTTCATGCGTATGGGCTACAAACCTGTGTGAAGAAGTCCTCACTTCCTCCTGTGCATTTGAAACGTATTATTTTTGAATGTGTGCTCTTGTTTTAGCTCTTTTTTGCCTATGTTTAAATGCTATCTCATGATCAGGTATAGCAAATTAAGGCAGTTATACAGAAAATTAAAGCAAACAGCTCCTCGATATTAAGGGAATGTTTTCATTAGCCCGATCACCAGCATCTATTACTCTGTGTCCTGCTAAGACCATGCCGTCCAGCAGATTTGTGCACTGTTTGAGATAGTGTTTCCTTCCGTTGTGAGCACAAGTGGACAATGGCATAGTCTTCTCTCTGGCTCATCACTAGTGTACAAACTTGTAGAAAAAAATGATATTTACCTTCTGATATGTTTGTTATAGTTATAATTTTATAGATTTTTTTATTTCTCTCTCTTTTTCTCTCTCTCTCTCTTACTCTTTCTCTCTCTCTCTCTGTGCCTATAAAGACCAAAAATTTGTTAGATATCTTGTAGCTGGAGCTACAGAAAGTTGTGAGCTGCCTTATGCAGGCCCTCAGATCTGGATTCTGAGAGAGCAGTAAGCGCTCTTAGCTACTGAACCAACCATCTCTCCAGTCCCCATTCTTTCGATTTTTTTTTTTACATACATATCTATTTTTAAGCTCAGCATCACTGCAACCATTCTCTGGTCTGATCATTTTAGAACCAATAAAATTCGATATGAATTTGCCTCTGCCCCGGAAAAAGCAGCAGAGAATGTTCTTTGGTATGGGACAATGGTCTGTATTCTGTCAATTATGTTTTAAATAAACGGTGATTGGCCAGTAGCCAGGCAGGAAGTATAGGCAGGACAACCAGACAGGATTAGAGGTGGGTCAATGAGAACAGAGAATTCTGGGAAGAGGAGAGGTTGGTCGGCAGTCCTGACCCAGCCACAGAAGAAGTAAGATATGAAGGTACTGAGCCATGTGTATCTTGTCTAACATAGACAAGAATAATGGGTTAATGTAAGTTATAAGAGTTAATAAGAAGCCTGAGCTAATGGGCCAATCAGTTTATAACTAATGTAGACCTCTGTGTGATTTCTTTGGGACTTAACGAATGTGGGAACCAGACAGGAGAAAAAACTCAGTCAACAGTTCTTTCTGGGGGCTTTGGCAGAAGAGCAAGGAGGGTAAAGGAGTCGCTGGAGCCCTTCTTCCCGTGAAGCCCGGGAGCTGCTTTCCTCCTTTGCTTTTGTTTGTGCGCTTAGTTGGGTCCTACTGCCGCTAAGACACAGTCTCTGGCACCGATGGTTCTTTTTGGGGACAGCTGGGATGTTTCAGGCACCTTTTATATTTTGGCTGTGAGCCCAGCCTTTAATGGCTGTGCCATCTCTCCAGCCCTCGGGCACGTTTTTAAACAGATGTTTTCAGAAGGTCAAACACTTACCTCCACATTGCACAGACATTCCTCAAGCTTCCTCACGACTTCAGAAAACTCGGGTCTTCCCTATAAAGCAAGAAAAGACTGTTTTTCTTCCTTAAGAATGAAATAAAGGAAACTCTTTGGGTTTAAAAATTGAGTATTTGCATTTGTAAAGAACAAGATTAGCAATAAAGTATATTTTTTATTTAAAGTGCACTTGTATTGAAGGGCTAATTGAATGCTCATTTACTGTTCTTGGAGGGATGTTTAGTCTTTCTGTGATAAGAGTTTTAAGTCAGAATTTGGAACTCCATTCAGATAATGAAACAGTGGAAAATCTTTAATTAGCTTTGCATGTTTTTAAATGACAGGGTTTTTTCTTCAAAATGAAAGAATAATCGTGAATACTGAAAATTGTTAACTCTCTTGATGCCTGAAATATGCTGTCCATATCCCCAGGGAAAGCATCCCTGCCTCTCATTTTGTAATTAGCTTTTACTTCGAGAAAGACATTTCAGATTTACAGCTAAGGCCAAGGTAGAAACTTCACAGTGATGGCCTACTTTTGAGTTTAGACTTTTGACTTCAAAAACTGACATGGAAGATATTGGCTATTATGAACTTCAAAGCCATATAAGTTTAGTTAAGTGGTTATTGTGTCTTTTTATATTTCAAACCTTGTTCGAGTTGCAAGGGATATAAAAATGAATGAGGACCTACAGGAAAAATTCTTGAAATCTTGGAAAGTGTTGGTTTCTTTTAAAGAAATAATATGTTTCCTTGTGCGGGATACTAAGGACTGTGCGTCCTGCCACTTCTCCCTTTATGAGAGTTTCGCTGCCAGGAGGGGGAGAGGTCGATTGATGGTGCAGGCTCAGCAGCCAGCTAATTTAGAACCTTAGCAGAACAAGGGATTCTCCTTCTCTATCCATCCCTCCCCTGGGACACTCTTTCCTCGTGAGCGGGAGCTGCTCTGTACAGAAGTTGTGCTCCTCTGAGCTGGTGGGGTGGTGGCAGGGTGGCTGACCAGCTATGTCTTCCTGGCTCCCTTCAGAGCATCAAACTATCACCCCTTTCACACAGACAGTCTACCCTCTTTGAAGTTTTAAAGACTGGTTGACAGCCAAGCTCTCTACTGCACATACCCTTACGTGTGCAGGCAGAAAGTTCCCAACCCCCAGGTCTTCCCCAGTGAGTGTGCCCTCTCCGTTCACACGGTCACTCTCTCTGGAGTCCTTTGTCCCTGACATACATCTTTTCAGTTGACTTGAAGCCATTACTGTTTCAGGCTTGGTCCCTTGGTTCTCCTCTTTCTCTCTAAATTTTAATGTTCCCCAGGACAGTTATTTTGAGTCAGTTTGTTGACAAATTGGCAGCCTCATGTCTGTAAAGTACAACTACTCATTTTATACCTCAATACTGTTTCTGAGCATGAGTTCACACATACAGTTGAGTGTCCTTAGTCTTTCCCATTTCAGTCAGTGACAACCATGTCTGTCTATTAAGACCCTAAAGCAGAGAATGATCTTTGACTTCTTTCTTCACTGTGTTTGCATCCAGTGTACTGGGAAATTATATGGTTTCTCCTTCAAAGTTTATACAAAACTTCCACGATCAAAGTAGCTTATGCTAAATAAACCTGCCTACAGATGAATGCTGTAAGCATGCCCTGGTAAGAAGATACTGGGGCATGATAAAAATAGGTAAAACCTACAAGACACAGTCACTCAACAGAGAGGAAGGGCCAAAGGAAGTCTTATGCTTTTGTTCTTTTAGTAACAGCTTTTATTCTGAGGACGGATAACCTAAATCCATCTCAGGAATTCATATTGCTATAGTTGTTTGTTTGAGTAATCAGAGGGCAGAATTCACGTCCATCATAATACGGTGTCCATTGCTGTATTACAAATGATCAAGAGTCTCTAGTAAAATGTATGGTTTTGTTGTTTTTACCTTGTTTCTATGGGTCATAAGCCCAGCTCAAGTTAGCTTGTCCCTTTCTTCAGAGTCTCATCATACTGAAATCAAGGTGCTGAGACTCTTATTTGAGGTTCAGTGGTTACATCTAAGATCATTGCTGGTTGGTAGAACGTGTTTTCCTATGCTTGTGTGACTCAAGTCTTTGCTTTCATATCATATTGCTCAGGAACAGCCCTAGACTTTCAGAGGATGACCACACCTGCTTGATATGGGTAGCTCACAAGATAGATGCTTGGTTTTCTCCTGGCCACCATGTGTTCATGTCTCTCTGTGACCAGCAATAAATAATTGCTGTGCCCACGTGGGTAGCCCCCCACAGGACAACCTTCTTCTGTATATAACAAAGGAGAATCATAGATATAACATCTCCTCATCTTCACATACTCTGTCCACTCTCCTGGAGAGGGATTTTTTATATATATATGTGTGTGTGTGTGTGTGTGTGTGTGTGTGTGTATACAACAGGTGAGAATCTTATGGGTGGTTCTGGAATCCTGCCTGTCACAAGGAGACAGTAGAGATCAAAGGGATCGGGGAAGAAAATCCAGGATCCTGTGTGAACTGTCGAACTCTCTGTAGCTCTAGACTACACATATGGACAATCTTCTGCTGCCCAGTAAGGCCGCAAGAAATGAGCCAAGGTTATATTTACAGCTCATAAGGCCTTGTTCTGGGTATTTTCTCACAGAACAACTGTGTGACTTTTATGCTCAGACTAGAGAAAACCGCCACACTCTGCAGATCCAGCTAATAAACTGCATCCTTCTGGCCCAAGTAAGTCCACAAAATAGCTTCTCATCTTCTACTCAATTTGTCTCGATCTTCCTTAGAGCCAGTGAATACATATCAACTATAGCTATAAAATATTTTCAAAGTGAGCAACATTTTATGTGTTCTTGCAGATTTAACATTGTCTACCAGACTGATTTGAGTTCATTTTTGTAAAGTCAAATTATATCATTAAAGTAAAAAAATTATCTTCAACCTACCTACCTCTCTACTGTCAGAGGTACATCCAGTCCTGCTGACATCATTAAAATCATCTACTATTAGTGCAGAAGCAGTCAAGGTAATCACTTAAGCATGCACCTCAGATCAAGCAAGCCTAAGCCTGTAATCATGCCCCATCTCATTTGCATAAGTGAATAACAATGTCCTTGTGTTCTCTAAGGTGGCGGCCTGTCATGTGATCTCTGACCTACTCCTCCTCTTGCACAATCCTATCTGGCCACAGGCAGCCTGTATGAGGCTCACCACATCCAATCAAAGCATCTGAACTGTGCAGTCCACCACACCCCTTGCGTGTGGTTAAGCTGAGCCTCATATGGATGCCTTCCACCATATCCCTCATGAGGGGTCACTCCTCCATCCTGTTGTGTGGTACCCCACACCCTCATGTGCAATCGGCCACACCACTCATCTACATGAAATGTGTGTTTTCGTGTTCACCTGCTTATAACATATGTCACAGCAGAGAATGAACATCCGATAAGGCAGGACTCCACCTACATCTGCAGGATCAGGGCCTCCTATCTGAAAAGTTCACTAAAACTCTTATTGAAACAGTGATTAAGTTGATAACAACCACTCCACCCTATGGACGGTTGGTTCACTCCACCCTCATGTATAATACACTGTACCTCTCATGTGGGGCACACCTATGTGTCGCCTACCACACCCATGTGCATATCGCATGAGGGATATGGGGTCAATTCCATTCTCGTGTGAGTTCCCTACACCGTTCTTGTGGGATCTACCCTACCCTGCATGTGAGTCCCACCACACCCATAGTGCAGAGTTCACCCGAGCCTTGGGGAGTTCACACTTGTCTATCTCCCCAGCAGAATTTCCGGTACCTTTGCTTTCTGTAGTAGTTTATACTTCAGGGTCACTTTATCTGAGAACCCTTGCCTGCCTGGTTAGAGCCCTGGGGCTGAGCCTTTGTTCCATGGCATCATTTGCCATCAGGTGACCTGATACTTGATGTGGGAGTCCCCTCTGTATGCTGTGAATACCATTGGTTAATAAAGAAACAGTCTTAGGACTGTGACAGGGTAGAGTAGAGCCAGGCAGGGAAGACTAAACTGAATGCTGGAAGAAAGGAGGCAGAGTCAGAGAGACGCCATGGAGCCCCGATGGAGCCAGACAGAACTTTACCCAGTAAGCCACAGCCTTGTGATGATACACTGATTACTAGAAATGGGTTAAATTAAGATGTACAAGTTAGCCAATAAGAAGTTAGAGCTAATGGGCCAAGCAGTGATCTAATCAATACAGTTTCTGTGTTGTTATTTCAGGAGTCTGGGCAGCTGGGAAGCGAACAAGCGGCCTCCTAGTACAGATACTTATTTTCATGCTCACTGGCCTGCTGCTATGTCACACCTAGAACGTTCCCCTGATGAGGCGGGGCTACATCTGTGTCTCCAGTCCCAAAGTACAAAGGCTGTGATCTACCTAGGCCGTGACTCTGAAATATGTGCCAAATTTCTTATTGAGCCAATAAATAAATTAATCATTTTATATTTTATTTTGTTCTCAAACTATTACATACTTAAGACCTTCATTACAGACTGCTTCTTTTATTTTCCCCTGAGAAATTCCTTTTAAATATCCCTTTTGAAGGGTGCTAACGTTTCCCTGGGGAGGCTTGGAAAGGCCTCATCATGGTGAACTTGAACATTTATTGTATTTAGAGCACCTCATCTAACTCTGTATGGTTGTTAGATTTTGTTGTTGTTTTTATTTAATGCAGGAAAGGCAGAAAATATGAAAATGAAGTAATTTATGAACGGTACCATGGCTTGGCAGTAACAGCTGAATTCAGCGCTGGGTAGAGTTAAGATCTCAGTCTGGCTCCATTAGCTATCCCTCCATGGGCACCTGGGTGTGCAGCTGTGTAAGCCTGGGATCCTGAGACTCCAGCCTTGGAGACATCGTCAGCTTAAAACCTTGGGTTCGCTTCTCTCCATGCGACTCTGATCACACTCAGATCCTACTTCTCTACCTCAAAGAAGACGCAGAATGTGGTGTCCATAAGAGTGATGGTGCCTGCCACCTGGGTTTCAGCTTTTTGATGGTGGTGGCTTCTTAAAGACACCGCGGTGTCCTTGCAAACGTAGAAAGCTACAGCTGTGTTTTGAGTTTGCAGGGAGCTGTTACCGCATTTGATCATAAATTCCTGTTATTGGCAGCTAAACAGCTTAGGATCTTGGCAGAGCTCTTTAGAGGATGCGGCACTTCTGCCCAAAACATCGCCTTATTTCTTATTTCTTTTAATTCTGCATGTTCTTTGAGGTAGAGAAATGGGATCTGAGTGTGATCTTGCACTCCACTCCCTTTTCAGGTGGATGGTTCCTACCCCTTGCCTTCATGTTGCGGGTGACAGTATCCTGCCCTGTGTCCTGTGTGGTGTGCACCCAAGATGTAACCCTGTGTCACCAGTTAACCTACACAGTAGGTAATAAACTCAAATCGCCACACAGCAGTGAGCGGTGTAGTCGACAGACTTCTTGCCGAGCCTGCGCTATGTATACTGTGAGAATTGCTCTGAGGTCATCCAGAGAGGGGCGCCCTCTGAAGAAGCAGGCCTTCCATCACTGGGGGACTTGTAACTTCTTACGTTCTGTCCCTGAAGGTTAGTACCTTCAGGTTCAACTCAGATATTTTTATTACAAAAGGATTATCTGTCCCCTCCTAAAGCTACATACTTAAAAACGAAGAAATGAATTTAGATCACGGAAGCTATGTTTGTCCGGACTTGTGTGGATTTGAACCTTACCACCAACTGAAGGAAATGTAAATGATTCTGAATCCTGAACTGCAATTGTTCAGCATTCATAAGACTAACCAATGTACCAGCAAAGCCGATTATTATCAAAGCCCATCTCATTTTGAGACTCTGGTCGCTTGCTCTCTCTCTCTCTCTTTATCAGTGGTAAATGAGCTGTAGAAATGCTAACAAGAAGTGCTGCCTGTATTCATTACATATTGCTTGCTTAAGTCAACAATTTAATAAGACACCTTATTAACAAATTTGAGGAGAATGTGATTTACATCCTGATATTCATGGGAGGGATAAACAAGCTATAAGCTCTGTCAGTGGAAAATTTTCAAAAATGAGACCGAGTGAAGACAGAGTGGAGGAACGTAATTACATTCATTTCTAAAATCCCAGGACTGTCTGGGAATTTGGAGGTAGCTGCTCTCACCCTGTTTGAAAGGGAGGAGTTTCCTGTCAGTCGGTATGTGAACTGTTCCTGGCCAGTTTCTGGAAGCAGACATGATGTGTTCCCGTCCCATAAGCAGACTTCCTGGTGCAAGATGCACTGTGCTTTGGGATGTGCCTGAGAGATGGCAGAGTGGGTACCCCCCTCCCCCCGCATCGTTGCTCTTCCATGTAACCTCACACCCAGGGTGCCACCCATGTGCCGCTAGACTTCAAAAACACAGTCAGAAAGGAACTGGGTAGTGTTGTGTCTCCTTGCAGATGAGGAGTAATTGAGAGAAATCAGAGCTTTCTCAGTGAGTCTGAAATCCCCAAGGCACTGGGCACCCAACAAACAAAGAACCTCCCCCAGCTCCTCTCAGACATGGCGGTGAGAGAGACAAAATGCCAAACCAGCCAGAATTAATAGAATTTAAATAATCAATAACAGGTGCTTTAGAAAGTGCCCTGATTCAAGCTTCTGTGTGCTGCCAGAAGAGAGACAATTCTTCCAAGACAAGGCTCTCTGAGCTGGCTTTGTCTTTTACAGTTTTATGGCTTTCTTTCAACCATGCAGTTGGAATTTCCCAAGGGGACTGGGATTTGCTTCCTCCAGGGCTGGTGGTTCTAATATCACCTTCAGACCTCCTGGGGACAATGGGCTCCTTCATTCTCATGGTACTGTTGTCTGCAGTCAAAACAACTTTAGCATGATAAAGATGTGTTAGGATGACTCCTGCTGGCAATGCATCTTTATTGAGTTAAAATGCTTTGGTTACTAATGACAGAGCAGCGATGGCTCAGAGGTGATTATGGGAAAGGATTTCACAGTTGGAAACCCTGAGTACCACCTGTCAGCACAGGATGGACCTCATTGGAGGGAACAGATATCAGACAGGAGGCCAAGACGGCCTCTACTTTAATGAGAGTCCTGCTGACAGGTCCTCCAGCTGTCTGGAGAAACTCTAGATATGATCAAGTTGACATCTGATCTAGTTAGCCCGCAGCGAAAAAGGAAAAGAAAAGAAACCGAATTCCTCTCCACTCCCCGCACATTTATGTTGGGGGTGGGGGATAAAACAACTTATTTGACTTCCTAGCATCAATATCCAAGCTCTGGGCTTGGGGTGGAGCTCCACAGCCAGGACTCAACCCCAAGGGAGGCCTGAAAAGCCACCTTCAAAAGAACCTCAGTGTGGGCAAGCGGCCAAACCAATTAAGTCCGCATAGGGAGGAACACGTGGGTTTGTGTTTCTTAAATGAGCATGTTTCCAGGAACAGCTGAGAGAGGTAAAATCCACCATTGTTACAGCCAGCTTTCCTCAAACTTGCAATGGTTTCCACTTTGCTTCTTCCCGCCCATGTGACACATCTCCCTTTGTTCCTTACCTTGTGCATGTACCCGCTTCTAGCTTGTGCTTTCTTTCCTACAGTGGCCCCTGAGACCACTACGGGTCTGAGCTTTACCGATGGAAATCTCTCCAAACGTTGAGAGCACCGACATGACTCTCCTGGTTAACCTGGCTCTGCTCTCTCTGAGCAGAAGTGCTATCTACGGAATTCAGGAATGTTCCCTGCATGGTCTCACCACTCTGCAGACCCTGTCGCTGGGCCACAACCACATCCCCTGTTCTCTGTCCGACCACACCTTCAGCAAGCTGTGAAGCCGGTAGATCCTGGTGCTGAGCAATACCATCCCCCCACCCTGCATCCAGAGAACAGCCTGGCTCCGGAACACCAAGGCCCTGAGCGACTCCTGCTTGATGGAAATCAGATCACTAAGGTCACACAGAGTTCTCTTAGAGGCACGAACCGCCACAGATTCAGGCATCTGACCTATCCAACAATTTCATTTCTTTCATTGAAAAGGATGCCTTTCAGTCCCTACCCCAACTGCAGGAAGTGGACCTTTCTAGAAACCTGTTGGCTCACATGCCGAACACCTTTACCCCCCTGAAGCAGCTGGGCCTTCTGAGCTTGGAGGGGAATGAGTGGAGCTGCACCTGTGACCTCTACCAGCTCGCCCGCTTTTTAAGAAATTTCGTTAAGTCCCCGGCTCACACACTCCATAATACGAAGGAACTAAACTGTCAGGTGTCCTTTCTGGCAAAGAGCATGCTGAGACTGTCTGAGACCAACTGTGACTCCAAGGGTCACAACCTCACTCTGGCTCTAAAGGACAGGCGTGCCCTCCTCCCGGGGCAGGACATCGCTCTGATGACTGTGCTTGGCTTCGCAGGTATACCGGGGGAAAGTAGCCCTGTTCTCTCCTCCCTCTAGTGTGTGTTCTTGGCGTGCCTGAGTCCTCTCTACAGCACCTGGGGAGAGGTGGTGGCTTGTGGGATGGAGAGGCTGGTGAAGGGTCTCAGCAGACCTGGCACTGGCCGCAAACACTTCCCGTTGAAGAACAGTGCGAGACAAAGGCAGGGGCCTGAGAATGAAGAACTCCGGGCCGGGTGTAACTATCATAACCTGGAATAACTAACTTAACTTGTTACTTAGACTCTTCCTTTTATCATGACTGTGACACGGGACTAATTTCTCCATTTCATTAGCCAATCTCCAGACAGCACTGGAGTATTTACTAGGACCCCAGGAAAAGTTTCAAGGACCTGGTGAGGGGTAGACTCTTCCCTTGGGATGCTCCCATCTAGGCACGTTTTCTCCCTGTGAAATCATTTGTGGGACAGGAGAGGTGATAGCTCAGCGGGTAAAGACACTTGCTTCTGTGTCTGCTGGCCCGAGCTTGTCCGCAGGACCCACATAGTGTAGAGTTGTAGGCATATTCACCCAGTGTTCTCTCTCTCTCTCTCTCTCTCTCTCTCTCTCTCTCTCTCTTTCTCTCTCTGTGTGTGTGCAAAGTAAGTATTTATAATTTTAAAACACAGCATTACACATGAGTGTGGAATTTTCAAAGACTAAAGATGCAAATTTAAAAATTTGCCAGTGGGCTTTTCTAGAACCACAAGAAGGTGTCAGCAGGGCAAGTGCAGGCACCTCTTGTGCAGTCAGTGAGTACCTAAGCCTATAACTCTGCAGCTTTGGACCCTGTCTGCTCCCAACAAGCTGTATGACTTAGAGCAAGTGACTGTGCACGATTGGCCTCTATTTCCTCTTTTGCCGGAGGGCTCTTTGTTCTTTGAGTACTTGTATTTCCCCACCTCTTCCATATCCTTGGCCCAGGCCGACAAAGGGGTAGCTAATCTCTCAAAGTTTAAGAGTAATGGAATTTTAAAATGCTTTGGCTATCATAGCTTGGCAGAAGAATGATATGCAGTACTTCCATTAATTGAAATTTCTTGAGTTAATTTATCTCTCTGTGTGCTTTAGAATGACCTCAGTGCATGGTGAAAAGTATATACAGGGCAATGAGGAACATGTGTGTCTGTGATTCTGGTTGTATATGTGGCCACATGCATCCCTCTGTGTGTCTGTCTGTTTGTTTCTAATTTTCTCCTTCTCCCCTCTGTCTCTCCCTTTTCTCTCTCTCCCTTTCTCTCTCTCTCTCATTCTCTCTCTCTGTCTATGTCTATGATTGGGTGTGTGTGCATCCCTCTGAGTGTGTGTGTGTGTGTGTGTGTGTGTGTGTGTCTGTGATTGTACACACACAGTATTCTAAATCTGGAGGAGAGAGGCTCACCTATGGTATCCAAGGCTGAGCAGTGGATCCTTTGCTATAAACCATTATTTGAGCAGAGGTTCCATGTGAATGAATTGGACACCAGCTCTTTGACTTCTGGTTGTACTTCTAATAGGAACCAGCCAATATAGTGAGCACCCAGACACCATCAAACTCCCTCAAAACAGAATACGAATTCACCAGAAAACCAAATGCCTTTGACATCTGTGACAACATCAGTAATATAAAATTCGAAGCAATTTACTACAAATGACAAAAACATCACAATAGCAGCAAACTTTCCCTGGATGTGCCCGAGTACCCAGTGGACAATTGGCAGGTATTCCAGAGAAAACCCAGGCAGCTGCACAGCCAAGTAAAAGGTCGCAGAGTTCAGGGGTTCAGACTAGATTGAGAAATATCAGGTCATATGACATGAAGCAGGCAAGTTCGTGACAGTGCATGCACAACCTCCCACTTTCCAATGAGTGTTCCCAAACTTTAAGAGGAGAGGATCCCGGGAACACTTGCCCAGCTTTTGACTATAGTGAGTTCTGTGGGGCACCGCTTGGGGGAATCCCACAACACTGTAGCTTTTACAACTATTTTTAGAACCAGACACTTAGAAATGTGTTTTGAAGGGGAACAGCTCTTTATCTGTATAGATGAGCATAGGTTCTAAAGGATTCCAAAATCTTATCAAAAATAACAGGAAGCTTAAAATATATAGGTCACCTCTAGCTCCGAAGCACTAAAATTCTCACGAAGATGTCCAAACAGAATTTGGGGGTTGCCTGTGTCTCATTGCTACTAATACTGGATCACTGCCATCTGTCTGGCTTTTCCATGGGTTCTGGGGGCCCAACCTCCAAGCCTTACACCTACGTGGCAGGGGCTTTATCCACAGAGCTAGCTCCCCAGCCCAGTTGGAGGATTTTTGCCAGAGATTTCGAGTCTCTTTAATCTTCATATATAACAGTGTTGCCTGCCATCCCCCTTTCTCTCAAGTTCAAAAGCACATGCTCATTAATAGTGTCATTGTGAAGGTCGTGAGACATGTGCAGCCAACTGCTTAGTCTCAGCCACAATCTTTATTTCAGAGGAGGAACTGGCTTGCCCAAAGTCGTACAGCAAGAGGCAGACTCTGTCCAGCCTGTATTGGTCCTGGGTCTTCTTCATCACCACGGTGGTTTATCCGAATAGACAACCCAGTGCTTCTGTTCTCAGAATGTTGAAAAGATTTCCTTCTGTGACAGTCAACACATGCTCCTTTGTGCCTGGGTTTCGGGTTTTGGTGTTAGGGTGGTGAAAAAGACTAAAGATTACTGTGTCTGCAGAATGCTTAGTTCTACCAGAGGAGCACAAATGGGGAACAGGCAACAAGAAGGCAGCGTGGACACAGCGATCCGTGTGTCACACTGTAGGAGACAAAGGAGCTGTGCATGGTTGGCAGTTGGGGACTCCAATAGCTAGTTGGCTGGGAATGCCATTCATCAAGATGGGAAAAGTGAAGTAGAAATCAGAAGGACTTTTCCCAGCATTGCAACCAAGGGTCTCTTTCAGCTCTACTCAGAGGTCAACCAATCTACATTTACCTACATCACAAAATGACAACGCCAGGCCCTCTGAAACTATCTGTCTTCCCTTTCAGTTCACACGAAACACAGAATCCTTTTACAAGATGAGAGAAAACAAAATTAAAGCAGAAACAAAAAACAAAAAAAAATCATGTTGCTGGATTTTTAAAAAACAAAAACAAACAAATGAAAACCTATCACACAAAAACTAGAACAACACTGAGGAATTTTGGAGAAGGACAACGAAACCAAATAAACAGAGGGAGAAGATGCCACGTGAACATGGCAAAGGCTGAGGTGTTCCTTAAGACAAGTGAATGTTGGAAGTATCAAGCTTGGAGTAGGAGGATAGGGAGAAATTCAGCAAGGGAGGAGCCTGGCCTTTCTACTAGCTGGTCGCCAATGGTGATGGGTCTTCAGGACTGGGCAAAGTAAGCCAAAGGCATGTGGGGTCAATTTGTCATTGAGGACTAGGGTCCTGATACTTTCAGGGTGTTTAGCAGATATCTTTTTTTATTATTTATGACTATATGTAAAAGTATACTAGGAATTAAAATGTCTTTTTCATAAGCCAAAAATAACTCTTTGATGTTGGATGAATTACAGCCCTACCTAAGGGACTCCAGGTGTCTTTACAATGTTTTAAATAATGTCTGTGTTGTGGTGTGAGCCTGTCGTGTGTGTTCATGGAGGCTGGGGGAGGATGTGGGGTGCGGTACTCTACCAGGCTTCACTGTATTCCCTTGAGACAGGGTCTCTCACTGAACCTAGAGGCAGACTGGCAGCCAGCAAGCCACAGTGGTCTTTCTCTCTCTGCGTCCCATAGCCCTGGTGTTACAGTGTACATGAATCCACACCCAGATTGTCTCCCGAGTGCTGGGGATTTGCACTCAGGTCCCAGTGTTTGTGCAAAAAGCCCTCTTACTCAGGGAATCCCCTCCGTGACCCTATAATTCCTAAGATACAAACTGAGAAGTAGACTGAAATCAGTGAAACAGCCTCTGTCTGGTGTGATGGTTTTCCCATGGTGACGGATGCCTTCTGTACCTTCGCCTGCTTGAGAGCCACATCTCTCCCATGATGCTTGGCTAATGGTCTTTCTGTTTGTCACAGGAGTCGTTGGTCTCACGTGTGCAGGGCTAGTCATATTTAACTGGAAACTCCAGCAAGGCAGAGCTAATGAACGCACATCCAAAAACCTTCGCAGCGGAACCCACGATGAATCCCGGTGTGCTCATGAAGACAGAAATAGCTGTGCTGTGGGGTGCTGTAACTGCCACTTAACTCGAGAAAATGAGACAGAGGTCATGCCCCATGTGGGTCTCAGAAAGGAAATGCCACATAGAGAGAAAAGCAGCCATCAAGCAATGCTGGCCTCCAAGTCCATGGCCCTGGATGCATCCTTCAGTAAGCTCAAAGGGAGAGACCATGGTGCAGACAGTGCTTGCTCTTGCCTGGGTGATTCACTGCTACAGGCAAGATGTTTGGGGCCTCCTAGAAACAAGAAATCTCTTTATGATGCAAGCTTAGTTACAAGATGTCCAATGACAGCCAAAAAACTAAACAACCTGAAACACGGAGAAGTCCAGACTCAAATACTGCCACAACACGGAACAAGAAATATAGGTGAGCTTATTGGTTAGAAAATCCCACTGCACTTAGTTTCTCAGGAGAGAGACCTCTTTTCAATTTCTCCAGCAGAAAAGGGCTGTTAAACTCACTTTAGTCTGTTTCTTCCTTTCCTGAAGATATAAAGGTTCTGGGAGTGTGTGTGTGTGTGTTAACACACATGTGCATTTCTATGCTTGTATGTGTATAAACATGCACATGTACATGTCTGAGTACCTGTGTGAGTGTGTGTGTGTGTCAGCCCATGTGTCTCTGAGGGAGAGTGTGTTCCCGTGTATGTAGGGAGTGTGAGTCTCTCTGTCTGAGTACCCGCATCTGGGCGAGCTGTCCGAGCTGCTCCTCATTCCCTGGAACTGAGCCTTCCTCCCCTGCCTGGAAAGAGAATTTTGAGCCCCAATACCTAAGGAAGGTTAAAAAAAGGAAGAGAAGAAGTCTCTTCAACAGGAGTATTGCTATGATTTATGAGAGGGTGGTTACCAGCTTTCATCCCAACGTCCTCTGAGTTCTGATGCCAATCTGCAGTAAACAGCCTTCCCAGAGCGTGGCATTTGAGAAGAACGGCCTTTTAACGCCAGTGATCATTTCAGGAACGGTGTCAAGAAACTCACTTTGCTTGCTGAGCTGTCAAGGATGATAACTTCTCAGTTCTGGGAACATCAGGGCTTAATTCACTGTCCCACATTGGGAGCCCAGTGAACCTGGCCGTGACACCTACCTGCTGTCCAAGGGCAGTGCCAATACTTATGTGGAGGCAATGAATCTAGCATCTTCCTTTCCTTCCTGAATTCTGGGGCGATGCTTGCAAGCCCTGCAGTGCAAACTTACACAGCTGCTCAGGAAGGAGGCTCTGCCACTTCTTTCAACTGGTTTGGAAGAAGCAAGGTTTTCTGTTGGAAATGAATGACAGAGGAGCCATGGGATGCACTTACTGTAGGAATCTGGCCCTAAGGCTGGATTTGGGCACCACAGGATAAGAATGAAACTATATTTTATTTCCTATGTGGCATAAGGCAGAAAGTCAGTTTATCTGATTGCATTTCTTTCTGGTTCTTTGGTTTCATTCTAGACAAAGATGGCCAAGAAAAAAAAATACAGCTGCCATAGAAATCAGAAAAGATTGGTTTTACTTTATAAGAAATAAGGGCTTAGCTTTTTCATTTCCTCTTAGCAGCATCCAAGGCCTTGCTTTGTCTGCCTGTGGGGAACTTCTACACACAAGGGGACGTGGCTCGTTAACCCTCTGTAGCACTGTCTCCTTGCTTCACATGGGACCATAGGTCTGTCATGTCAATGGGGACAGTGAGGAGACAGACACCTGCAGATCTGAAGCACCCTGGGGCAGGAGGGAAGAATTTAAACGAACAGTTAAGGTCATATCTGGTCCTAAAGAAAAGTCTGAGTTTATGCCTAAAGCATGGGACTTCAGAACAGATTCCTGGGGTAGAGAAAGTGTTAGGTGTCATCTTGTTGAATAGTTCTTGCTGTTGACCTTCAGCTTCCAGAATTCTCTGAGAATCTGATAGAGTCCATCAACTCTTCCCCCTGCACGATATTTAGACTCACACGTGGTTTCCATTTAACCCAGCCTTCCGATACCAGCGCCTCTTCATAGCTCCCCCTCACCCGCAAGGTTGAAGGTAGGCCTTAGGGTATGCGACACTCATACCCTAAGAGCTTTCTTCACCTCTTCCTTTGCCCTAATAGAGGGAATTTTTTCCTTTCTTTTTCTCTAAATAAAATGATTTCATGAAACAAGTGAAACCAGGCTGGTGAGGCATAATTCTTCTGTTCATTGTGGATAAGAGTCAGGTAGACTGATCAAAGTCCTGATGAGTAACTGGGGAAAAACATCCAACATCTAAACACCTTCCCTTGCCCTTAAAAGTCATAAGAGGACAGCTCTTCTGTTGTAGACTATGGCTCTTGTGACTATCAAATGAGATAATAAATGTGTAATATTCAGCACATCAACTAGTTCTTCCTATGAACATAACCAGTATTAGGGTTTCATTGATATTATTGAATTTGTATAATTGATAGTATATTTACATATGCCATTTAAGTCACAGGCAGATATTGCTACCAGATAATATACAAAATTACCTACTTATTAATAAATCTTTAGTGGATATTGCATTAAGTTGCAGGAAGTAAAATAAGACATGGCCGTCTGCCTTCATAAAGGCAACAAGTATTTCTTTTTGTACTGTCTAGGTTACTCTGTTTGTGTCCTGAACATTGCTTAATATTTCATATACATTTTTCCAAATTTATATTCTAAAATGAAAAATGAATAATAAAAACATAGTATGCCATTTGAAAAGGATTCAGATGTCATTCATCTTCAAAGCTAATATAACCATAACTAAATCTAAATATGAGTTAATAGGAATGTCATTTAATTCCTAATGCCACAGTTTCTAGGTCAGCATCACAGCTGATTGGCAGATGACTCCAAAGAATACTATTGCTAATACACCAAATACCCAAGGGTCCTCTTTGGTGTTGGCAGGAAATTAGGAAACATTCAGAAATTATGATAATTAAAGAAATCATCTCACAATTTTCATAAGGTTTCTAGGTCTTGGCTAGTCAGGGTACTACAGCTATACCCAGTGGTAAATTCCTGTATGTATTGTTCAGCAGATGTGAGCCGTGGCACATTTAGAAGTGGTAAATTCCCGTATGTATTGTTCAGCAGATGTGAGCCGTGGCACATTTAGAAGTGGTAAATTCCCGTATGTATTGTTCAGCAGATGTGAGCCGTGGCACATTTAGAAGCAGACATGTGACATCCGCCTCAGTTTTGGCAAGAGAGAGTCTCGGAAAGCATTTAGCAGACACATCATGGCAACCTCCAGTAGGAAAAGGAGAGAATGCAGCACAGTCACCTGGACAGAGACTTTTCACCACCAGCTCATCCTCCAAGCTATGGGAGCCAGAGGGAAATCCTTCCCGTAGACGTAGAGGGGGATGGGAGGGTCATTGTGGCCTCTTAAAGCAGAACAAGCCTATGGATGTCCATCCTAACACTTCTTTTACCTGCAAATATGTGTCCTGGGATGAATTTCAAGATTGTATGAAAGAGAAGAAGCCACGTCACAGAGCATGCACAAAGTCGGAGAAAGAGCAAATCCAAATTAGCCGAGCATTAGAAAAATTCCTCAGGACTCAGGGGACAGAAGACAAATCAAAGCTATCTGCAAAAATCAAGAAGTCGTGTTCTACAAAGAGGGTTAAATTCCATGATCCCGATTTAGTTGGGGGCAGCAGGTTGGTGGTGTCAGCACAAACACCAGCCTCCAGGAAACAGCTAGAGAGTGAAAGTCGTTACCCGACTTTTTTGTATCTCAAAAACTGTACCAGCATGGAGGAGGTCAAGGAACCAAGAGAATGGCTTCCAGAGCAACAGGTTCTGAAAAAGAAGAGACTCAAGCAGTTCCATCCAAGCGAGAAAGGGAAGGGACGGAACTTAAGGATAAAGTTAGATCTTCACCCCTTTAGAAAAGCTAGGGTACACCCGGAAGAGTCCCCACAAGAACTCCCCAAGAAACATAAACAAACAGGGTTACATCCCAAGAAAGCAGCCAGAACTTCTGCAAGAAAATTCAAAGCAACACCCATGTCTTTTGTCAGTTCTCAACTGCCAGACAGGGGTAGTCGTGCTCAACTCACTTATTCAAAGGTGCCACTGGAAAGTGCCCCACAGCAGACCCCTTACAAGGAAAGGAATGACCTCCACAGAGCCGACAGCTTGTCTGTAGACCACGTGCGCTCCGTGAAGAGTGGGTACTGCCCAGTGGGTCACATTCCTAAGGGAAGTTCACCAACAGTGTGGCAGTCTACTGCCAGGATTGCTGAGCACCAGAGCTCACACCCTCCCTTCTCACCTGTGCAAACGGAAAACGCCACCCAGCTACTAACAGAAGCTATGGGTCCCTCTGCAGCCCATTTGAGAAATGAAGAGGGCAGTGTTTCATTCCCTCAACATGCTACGGAACCTACTGACCATGTGGTAACGGCGTTGACACAATACACAGATCAGGAAAAACTAAATATCAGTGAGCTAAACCAGTTTACTTTGTCCCCCAGTTACCAGGTGATTGACACCTTCAGGGGGGATCACAGTTTAGGTAAAAATCAAACTTTACAGCAGGAAGAGCAAAAATTAAGCCATGAACAGCTTGGAAGTGAAGAAAAACCATTAGTGAGTAAGTCCAAAATATTACATCAAAGTGTGGAAAGTCATATTATGGATGGGGAAGGAAATGGCGGAGGAAACAAGAGCCCTTGCATAGAGGATTCGGACTCCTCTCCCACTGCCTGGCTACAACCCCTTAATAACCGGCCACAATCTATTCCACACCCAAAAGAACAGAACCTTCTCAAGGAGATCTGCTCATCTCCCGCTAGGAGGCAAGTCCTTGTCCATTTACATAACAGCAGGGAAGGGGAAGCTGACCCTAAAAGTGAGTCACTGGGAGATAATCATGGGGCAGCACCAGGAACACAGGGCGGGGTGACAGAACAGAAACAAGCCCTCCAGGAGAGAAAGACAAATTCCAGTTCAGGCAGTTGTATAACACGAACGGGTACCACAGATGAAAGGCAGCAGCCACGGGAAGGAAAGGGGAAGGAGAAACTTGCACCGTGCTACCCTGGCTCTGACAAGGAGATAGTCTCTGTTAACGACTTGAGTAAAGGCAAAACCAGCACACTGCAGAGTGAGGCAGATTCTTCCACTCTCAGCCATGAGTCTCATTGTAGAGACCTTGGAGATAAACACCCAGATGTTGGGGCACATAGGGACAATGCTGGGACAGTGGGGATGCCAGGAGCTTCTTTCCTATCATGGGAGTTGAATACCACTCATTCTGAGGCAGGAAATGAGGCGCCTCTAATTCCTAACAGAGAAAACAGAACTGAAAACCCTGTTTGCAAAGCTGCATCACACCCACCATCTTCAGGAGACTCTAATCCACCACTTTTAGAAGTGGAGGGTCAGAGACAGCAAGCTGCGTAACATGCATTTCCTGCGTAGGCTGCCTTCTGAAGTATCAAAAGCATATCTAGCCATTGTGTATGCTGAACATGCACTGTTTAGGGCATAAATGCTCAGTAATTCTTCATTTCCAGTGAAATAGGAGTTCATGGTCAGCTCAAGTACAAAAATGGAAGATAGAGCCAGGAGAATGTTCCCTACAGTTGAGTAAACAGGCTACTTCAGGGAATTGAATGATGGAAACCTTCGCCTAGTCTTAGAAAATCGACCAAAGATGAAAAAACCCTCAAATGAATGAAAGAGTCAACATGAAAAGGACATTTTGCATGTGATGTATATTTTATGGAAATTGTTATACACGTCTCAATTAGTGCTATTACAATTTTGCTTTCTACACTGATGATTATATATTCATGTGCCTGATCTGTTTTCCTAATTAGGTATAATGAAAATTCAGCTATGTTTGTTAATTGTACTGCAGAGTGTTAAATTTTGCCCATTTGTAATTTCTCTGTCGATAATTTTCTTAGATCTTAAGTAGAAGTCTTTAAAAATCTGCCATTCATCTAAGAGAAAAACATTGAGGGTTTCCAAGCCAACTGTAAAATTTGAAAAATCCTCTAAGTCCAGAAGAGGGCGATCTCAGCTTCCTTCCTTTCAGAAGGGCAAACAGGTTTCAAAAGCAACACAATGGCTCAAGAACAAAAGGAATTTTAATGAGCTTTATTGCCAATTGTTATTAATATAAGGCTTTGAAAACCAAATAACCCATTAACATGGATCTTTGGAGGTTTGATCTCTCCAGTTGAGCTTGCCAGGGCTGTTTGCTGAGAGTACCCCTCCTTGCAGAGAGACCAAATGGGCACATAAATACTTGATTTAAAAGCAATCGTGAATAAACCTCTTTGTTGCAAGTCACATTTACCTGAAAACTACAGGTCTCGCCAGGCAGTTTATACTGATACCCAGTAAGATGTTTGGCCCTATGCATTCACAAATCAGAAGACATTGTCTGGTGGGGGTAGGGGGAGACAAAAGAGAAACAAGTGTTCTCTTTCCCATCTTTCTATCTAGCCCAGCCTCTGGGTCCTTTTAGCTATATTTGATATTTATAATATCAAATAGACTTAACGGATTGCTCAGACCTTGCAAACTATGGTGTCTCACTTCTGTTTCCTGTGTGGCACTGACAGCAAATGATGAACTGTTCTAATTTCGAAAGTCCTTCACCTGCTTCCTCTGTCTCGTGGAGAGTCAGACATCTCTGGCTCAGCTTTTGCCCTGTCTGTTTTCATTTGGCCTTTCTACCTGGTTTCAGTCCCGTAACACCCTCCTGTCTCTCCAGATACCGCTTCATGGTGGGAAGTATCTCTGAGGTATGAGGAGCATCTGCCTTCCTGTGGGGTCGGTTTCCTCTGTTCTGACTGACAGATGGAGGGAGATGTTTTTGTTTCTCTAGCTTTCATTTTCCTAATGTTTTAAACATCCTGATTCTGCCATGAAGCTTCCTTAACTTTGTTCTCCTCCCTTGTTGTCACCGGTGGTGCAGTGGTGCAGGGGCTAAGCCTCCCCTCCTCCAGGCTGCCTCTCAGAAGGCAGCAGAGATGCCCCCTTGTACATACACCGCCTCCCTTCCTTAGGATGCTTCCTTTGCAATAGATCTCAGGTTTGCCTTAGTCTGCTGAGTCCCCATGGCAACCGCACAAGTGCCTGTTAGAATCAACCAGATCACAGTGTCAGCAGCCCCTGGGCTGCTTTGACCTGAGAACATTTCTTTAGTTTTCACGCTTCACATTTGTCTCTCCTGGGCATGTGCTGCTAGGGTGCTTGCTGAATGTGCAATTTCAGGTTTCGTCCTAGGGATGCTCGTCCTGTGGGATGGGGATGGGGGTCTGAGAATCTCTGCCTCCACAGACACACCAGGTAGGGTGGATAGTGTGCTGTGGGCACAATCAAAGATAACTCTAAAGTTAATTCATGAACAGAGTTACATGGAAAGGTTTCAGTAAATGAGGAGAAGACCTTTATACCTAGCAAGTACATTTCTAAACAAAAATTTCATTTTCTGTTATATAATATTCTTAACACTCTAGAGCCAAATATAAATTATCTATGATTTCATTTATATGTTCATATTGCAGTTTCTGAGACTGGTCTACATCACAAGTTCCAGGCCAGTCATGATCACACAGACCCTGCCTTCTAAAACAAAACAAAACATGCTTCCTTGTGCCTATGTTACTGACTGGAAATGTCTTAGTCTGGCTAGACCGTTAAGCCAGTACCAGAGTCTTTGGAATATTGGGAGTTTGGACTGTGTTAGGAATTTTAGGAAAATGTCTGAGGGTGGAAGTTGAAGAGAGGCAAGGGGAAAGTGGAAATGATGTCTATACAGAGCTCATGTCTGACTGTCTCAAAATGAATATGAAAATGAAGAAATGGGCAGGATAACATGGCATTAGTCTTTTACACCTAAAGATCTTTTACCCAACGGTACCTGGCCAAGGGTGTTAGCCTGTTAGGGCTTCAGTGTTGTCAAGGTGAGCAAGCTCTTCATCTCTTTGCTCACAGGGAGTTTGCACGCTTTCTCTTTCCTGGAGAGATTTGGTTCTCTCACCAGCCCCTTATCCAGTGAATTCTTGTCTTCGGATTTTGATCTCTACCCAAGTGTCACATCTGGGAAGACTTCCACGATTCACACTATGTCTCTGTACCTCCACCTTTCTGGAATTCATTTGGTGTGCATTTTAATAGAGTCTTGTCTTTCTTAATCTTGGATTCCCTCAGCTCTGTGGACAGCACTGCTCCATTGACTTCTAGTCCCATCACAGGTCAGAGTAAAGTAGGGACTCGATAAATTAATTGTTACAAGAAAACAAAAATAAGATTCCTGGTCCCTTGTTCCCATCATCTTTCAGCTCACCCTATTGATATGGCAAGGACCTTCTATAAGGTCCTTGGTAAGGACAATGTAAAGACAATAGAAAGTGTGGAACATCATAGTCATGGGGTAATTGATGGGTCCAAGACAGGACTCAGTTGAGTGGAAGCCCAATATTGCTAGCAACTTGGCGTCTCTACTGTCCAAGGATACCTTGTCTTAATCTTCCTCCCTGAACCTACAGCCTGTATCCTCTGATGATAAAATTTGCTCCTTAGTAACAGAACTTTCCCACTAAAACAACATCCCCCTGCATGTATGCGCGTGCGCACGCATACACACACACACACACACACACACACACACACACACACACTTGATATTTCTTGTGAAAACTTGCCACAATTCTCTTCCCTCAGAGAGAAGGGACTTTTAGATAAAGAACCCTGTCCATTTATCTCCTGATAAAGCCCTCAAGGCTCATATCACAAGACCAGGAAAGGTCTCCTCAAACTATTTTAAGCCATGCGGTTTTTAATATAAAACTTTGCAGACACCAAGACCTAGACATGGAACAGGAGGTTCCCACAAGAAGCTTTTGTCCATTTTCTCTACAGATATTGTTTTTGAGCATTTATGACACGTGGTTCTGAGTATTGGGGTTATAACAATGGACAAGACAAGACTGAACAAACAAAACACACTCTGCTCTTATGGGGTTAACTTGCCAGTTATGAGACGATTCTAAATTCAACACAACACACATCGGAGAGAATGGCCAGAAGAAGAAGTTGTCCTCTGAGACACTCAACACATACCCTGTGCAAGCTTCCACATTTTTCTAAAAGCTTGTATGGACATAGTGGGTTGGGCAATGAATTTTTAGTGTTGCCTTAAAAAAAAAAGAGGACAAATCATACCTTTTCTTTCAGATGTCTACAGTGGGTCTTATTCTATCTGTCCTTTGGGGGTACTTTCTGAAATAGTAATAGCCTCACTTAGTCTGCTTTCTCCAGGAGAGGTTTAGGAAGAACAAATAAGGCTGTTGAAGAAAAGACGAGATCAGAGGAGCTGTCCTGAACAGTGACAGTCTTCTGGTATTTACATGTGAGGATCTTAGAACCCAGCTCACTATTCTATAAGGGAGACCCACGATCTCTTGACCAGATTTGAGCAAGTGGGAGAAGACAAGAGCAGAGGGATCCGTAGGCACTGCTGCCTCCTACTGCAAGAGAGGCACGCTGTCCTCTACGAACAAACGCAGGGGACAACAGCTACCGTGGCTGGTGCAGCCAGACTTAGGTAGCTGCTGCGGACCTCGTCCCTGGAGTCTCCTGCAGGCTTCATCACGTGAGAAGCCAGCTCGTGTCCATCTTGTGACAATTTTTTTTTTCTCTAGAAAAGGACTCGGTGTGGCTCAAGTCAATTGAACTGCAGCTGACAGGACTGTGAGTCTCCTCTCAAACCCAGGTCTCTCTTCTCCTAATCAGCTATGAGGAATATCTCAAAATCAGAGAGTAGCAACACAGAAGTCCAAACTGTTCAAGCCTCCCAGGGTCATTAGAAACACAGGGACAGGTCAGTATTCCCACCACATTGTTCTGGCACATTGGAGCCCCAGTCTGTGACAAGCTTTGAAACATCACACATTTCATAAGAGGAAACAAAGTCACTCACTTCAGGACATGCGTTCCAGCCTCGCATCAGCAGGGATGAGATGGGCTTGGGGATGGAGTAGCCGATGGGAGGTCTGATGTGGTGGTAAGCCATGTCTGCTGCCGCAGCCGCTGCAAAACAAGGTTGCAAGTTTCACTGACCTATTCCAGAAAGATGGAAAGAGACAAGACCCATCCAAAGGCAATTCGGCAGGACATCTAAGCTGACTTTCTACCGGACCAATGAAGAATAGACAACTAACGCTAACTTTATTATTTCCCATCCATTTGACAGTTGGGTCTATGTAGTGAGCAGGTGGAATTCATGGAGGAACAGGGGAGCAAGTACTCAGGCTACCTGAAGTACACAGATGTACACAACACTAGGAAATTGACTGGAGGTTGGATGGCACAAACCTCCCCCAGTGTCAGGTCAGCAAGTGGGGAAAGGCGTTTGCCACCAATCCCAACAGTCTGAGTTTGATTCCTGAGACCCACAGGGTAGATAGAATTGTCTCCTGCAAATCGTCTCCTGACCGTCACGTGTACTCCATCGCATGCTCATATGCACATTTATTCATACAAACTCATAAGTGTAACAATTTTCAAGGCTTCACAGTGTCATATACACAGGTTAATGCATTTGTATTATGCACCATGATGCATGGGTTACCACTAGACTTTGCATGTCTGGGGGCATCTGTACTGCTTAAGAAAAATATATATTAAATTTAAATTCTTTTTGTTTGTTTTTATTTCCAAGACAGGGTTTCTCTTTGTAGCCCTGGCTGTCCTGGAACTCACTTTGTAGATCAGGATGGCCTTGAACTCAGAGAGATCCAACTCTCTCTGCCTCCCAAGTGCTGGGATTAATGGCAAGTGCCATCACTTCCTGGCTAAATTAAATATTATTATTGATATAAGAACATTGAGATTTTGGATTTTAATCCTGAAAAGCTACTTGTTGGCTCACTGCTTGGTGACTCTCACCCACGGTTACAACTGGAATTATTTCTTGATGGAAATCCCTTGTTCTGCCTGGGAGGTTGGCGTTCCAAACTGCGCTCACCTCACACTCTGTACCATGGGGTTGTAGTATGGGGATTTCTGATTTCTCTGTATTTCTTTCTTTTCAAGCACTGATGGCCACACTGTCTTTTATATCAAGCATCATGGTAGATACAGACATAAATTCAAGGTCTCTTGACAGTCATTTAAAGCAGGTACTAATGTCTGAGCCCAGGACAAGTTTATAATTTTTATCCTTTAAATAATAACTCATAGCTTTTATTCCAGAGAATGTCCTAGGTTTGATACATGTGATGATGGAAATGATAACACACACCGCTCTGTTTGAGACTTAAAAACGGTCCACTCCAGAGGGAGGAAAGACTTTTAAGTTACTCTAGACTGTGGTAATGGAGCATTGGCTTATATCTTTCTGACTTTGAGATATAACAACTCCCAACAACTACATCTTCTATACCAAAGTCCATGTTCACTGAATTCTGTTTATCCATCTAATTCCAGTAGATTTAGTGAAGTTACCCTCAAAGTAACTTGAATTAATCGCTTTTTTGGATTATTATGAATCAAGACCCAATTTTACCAATTGTAAAATTAATTCTCATTATTTGTAGAAATTGAGAAAATTAAGGGAATTAGAAAATATAAAATATGACTATTAAGGGAAAAACCCTATTCTGTCCATATAATGAATTAAACTGGCCCGAGTCGCCTCAGGCTGAAGCTGTAATTTAGGTTCTAGTATGGGTTACAGAGAGCAACTCTCGGCTTCTTTGCTCTGAGTCTGGAAAAGCAATTACAGGTGAAGGATCTTTCTCAAAATATTTGCTAAACTATTTGGAGAATTTCTCCTCTTTTGATTGAGCCTATACTGACATGTGGTTATGTGGTTCCCTTTTCATAAATTAAAGCATTAAGCAATTAAGCATTTTCCATGTTATTAAAACTATGTGTTAACACATTTTAATGACTGCATTTACTGTAAATTACTTAATCACGTCTCAATTTTAGGTTATTTAAAAATTTTCAAAAAATATTTTTAATGGGAATTTCTGTATATTATAGACCAGACATTTATGGTATATTAAGGGGTGAAAATAACATGCCAAATGACATGAGTACTTTTGAGACTAGCTCATATTAGTAAGCTATTTTCTAAATAGTTGTATTAACTAGTGCTTTCACTAGTGAGTCTAAAGGATGGTCATTACCACCACCGTATCAGGGAAAAGTGTTTTTGAAAGGCAGCTTCCAAGCTCCTTGCTGTTTAGACTGTTCTTATTTATTGAACCATCCCTCTTGGCTCACAAGGTAGGGTCCTCGAATCCCTTTGTTGGTTATTCTTAACTATTTTCAGTTCCTTCAAGGATCAAGAAAGTCAGAGCCACCAAATCAATAGATTCTTACTCATCATTAATTTTCTTTGTTTTTCAAGACAGAGTTTCTCTGTGTAGCCCTCATTGTCCTAGAACTCACTCTGTAGACCAGGCTGGCCTCGAACTCACAAAGATCCACCTGCCTCTGCTTCCCGAGTGTTGAGATTAAAGGTGTGCACTACACTGCCCAGCTCATCATTAATTTTATGAAAGAAATCTGTTACCCAATCACTGGGTAATATTGACTGAGCACCAGGACATGCCCAAAAATCAGTCCAGTAAGCATGAGCAGGTCTCCTGGTGGGGGGAGCGGGACTGTGCTCAGAACGGGTAAAACTGATGCCTCAACCCTGCACTCCTTTAGAAGCTCTCTCATATTCTGAGATCAAGCATGAGAGTAATTTATTTGCTTCTTGGTAGTGTGTCTGGAAAGTCCATTTTTGATGAGCGAACTTTGATCCTTTACTGTTAAAGCAGATTCTGCAAGCCTTCGGAGTCAGCCTCTCTGCTCTCCTCTTGGTTTTGAGGGTGCTCATTATCACCTCCACTTGAACATCCGCACTGGAGCTCCAGGGAGGTTGTGGACCTGCAAGTGGCCACTTTGAGATGGTTGGTCAGTCTTGCCTGTGGCCAGGCTGTGCTGACAGCTGGGAAATCTCCTGGTGCTCAGATCCAGGAGGATGACTGTCAGCCCATTCATCAAATACATTTTTTATTGTTACAGAAACTATGTTAATTGATTCATGAGAATGTTGGATTCTGCTTTCGAAAAGAAAGCTTTGCCATGGAAAGAGGATAAGTCCAAACTTAAAAATGAAAGCAACCATTAATTGTGCAATTATTTTTAAAATCTACCTGAATTAATGAATTTATTGAACTATAACTAACTTGCACTGTACAGTGCTGTCCCCAGACCTCCCTGCAGTGATGGGAATATCCTTCTGCACCATTCATTGTATAAGCAGTAGACTCTTAGGCACTGAGAAACTGAATTTGTAATCTGGATGGTTTCAATTAATATGGTTTTTAAACAGCCATGCTCACTTGTATCCATATTGAACAGCACTATTATAGAAAATAGTTTTCCCCACTCATGTTATTTTAAGTGATGAGATTTAAACATAATAATATTATAAGTCAGCCCTGAGGGTCTCTTCTACCAGAGAGCCAATTAGAGGTTTCAGATTGTTCTATTATATCAACACCTGCTCAAGATAGAGAAGATACGGATGTAGTTCATTAGTGTCATCTCTAAAAACAGGTCACATACAACCAGTGACAACCCTCTTCCACAATTCCTTTATCAAAAAGTACTTACGGTCCTGTTGAGACCACTCAGCTGGTAAAAGCTCTTGCCACACAAGTCTGGTGACAATTCAAATGTCAGAACCCAGCATGGGAAGACAAAACTGATTCCAGGAAGTCCCCTGCTCTCCACACAGATGCCAGTGCCCTTGCACCCACATACATACACATAATAGTAACACATTAAAAAATCAAAAGGCATTGGCTAGTCTATATACATGTAGCAGTCTAAGTGGAAATCTGGTATCATTATCTTATCGTCAATAAAATATGATAAGCCAACGGGTCATTAAAAACTTAATCACTGCGTTTGCCAATATGTTCATGTTTTGGTTGTAAGTTCTGTGATATGGCTTTTCTAACCAACTTCTCCTCTATGGAATCTGTTGTTCTGGATGTTGGTGCAGATGTTCTCTTGGATTCTTCCTAATCTCTCCTGCAGCACTCACACTATGGAGATACCTCCTGAGTCACACTTCATTGCCTGCTTATTTGTCTGCCTCTGCAGCACAATCACAAATTGCCTGAGGTCAGGGACTACATCTCTAGCTGGTGCATCAGAGAGTATAGTATAGCAAGTGGCAGAAAGTAAACACTCAGAAGTCACAGATTAAGTGGACAGAGGTGTGAGGAGTCGGAGTGTGACATCACAAGTGCTTAGTGCGGCTTTCTTGGACTCCCCAGCATCTGATGAACATGTGAAAGGATGGGCTAATGTGAACGATTATTAAACTCATTATTATGCTTCAGAAGAAAGCCCAATGCCCAGCATCCAGAGGCATCGTGGGTTGTATATTTTGTTCAGCAGGCTATTAAATTGTAGCAAAGGCATGTGAATTGTTGAAACCTTGTGAAAAACTCACTCAATAATCTTTTATCCAGAACCTTTGGTGAAGGCCTCTGCAAACAAGCATCATGGCCTGTGAAGAAATGCCCTTCATGGGGAACTGGAGGCTGGATTCTGAGACTGGCTTTGTTCTAAACTCCCTGGGAGAGCCAATTAAGCAGTTTGTCTCAGCAAGTAATGATTTTGCTAAGCATGAGCTTCAGCAGGGAAGAGTCAGTTTGCTGGTGACAATGATGGGCTCAGGGCTTTGGCTGTGCCCTCACTCCCATGTGACATCAATGCCTGTCCTAACAGAACCCAAAGCACAGGTTTTAGTCCTCACTGACACGTATCTGAGACACCCAGCATGATGTTGGCTCCCAATAAGTGCTAACAGCTACTGTTATTGATAACAACAAATCTAAGAGTTCAAGCAATCCTTTGTAATCTGAACCTGGAAGGCAAGATGTTACAACACCACTGATTGTTTATGGCTTTATTTAGAGCATGAGGTCTTTCAAAGGTTGTCTTTGGGTATGAAGAGAAAGTCATATGTTCCAGAGAGTTACCGAGAGTTACCGCAGATTTCAAATCTACAACTGCCTTCTGTACACCAGTCCCAGCTCCTGATGTGCACGACCCTGTGGCAAGAGTGGCATCACAGCCTTCCACAATAAAATGAATCATCTAATTCTTATTTTTGCTTAATTATATACTGGATTCCAAACTCCTAAAATAACCCCTCACTGACTCATTTTGTAAAATTAAACAAAACATTTCTGTTGCAAGCAGAAAAAAAGGGTCGGAGGAAGGAGGCCTTGTGTGAACATAGTGGACCTGAGTTCAAATCCCCAGCACCATGTAAAAGCTGCACATAGTCACACATGCTTACAGTTCCAGTGTTGGGTGGGGCAGGGACAGGCAGATCTCAGGAACTCGCCTGTCACCCAATCTAGGCAAAATAGTAAACTTTAGTTGCAGTGAGAGAGACCCTGTATCAAAAACAAAACAGAGAATGGTTGGGGAAGACACCCAGGGTCCTCCTCTGTCCTCCATGCATGTGTGTACAACACAAAAACACACATACCACACACACACACACCATACATACACACATAGACACCACACACAAACCATGCATGCACTCACCATACACAGCACACCATACACACACACATGCATGCCACACATACATTCATACACCATACATACATATACATGTATGCACGCACACCACACAGACACCATGCATCTCACACACACAGAGCAAACACACCATACACACACACCACACCAGCATGTGCACACATACTACATACACACACCACACACATATGTATGCATGCACCATACACACATATATATGCACATATGCATACGTATACTGCACACTACAGAATACATGTATGCACACACACCATACACACACATATATACATATATGCACATACCACATACACACTGCACACCACATACACACACACACGGTGGGGTATGGGAGAAAAAGAAAGGAAAAGTAAGTATCTGTCAGTATTGATCAAGATAAAATTTATAGAACATTTTTAATTTTGATTGTGTGCATGTGTTCTCCAAAGTGCAGCTGATTGCATGCCATAGTTTCTAAGGAGGCAGGCTATAGTCAAGGCAGCAGCGTTCTGCAACCCCAGGAAGAGCAAGACACAGTCTTTGTTAAAGTTGCACTTTTCAGCAGCATTTGGCTGGAGTGGGCAGGACTAGTGGGGCTATGAGATTACACTCATTTCAGTGATAAACTCGTAAAGATTAGCATGGCAAACATGGAATTCATCCCACTCGATTACACCTGCTACATGTCCACACTATCAGTGTGCTTATCCAATCAGATTATTATATTCAGGACGTCTTAGGATTCCGATCATGTTGAGAGATGGACATAACTAACCACTATTTAAAGAGGAGTGGGAAACTCAATGAACACACATGTGCAGCCCGTGGCGTAAGTATGTCTCTAAGGTGCCATTCATATTTTTAAAGGCTATGTGTGGGACACCCCCGCCCCCAGGCCCATAGGCTGAGTTTGGTTTTGAGATTTCCAGCTCATGATTCTGAATTAAGCTTTTGCTATGAACTCTTTCCCCAAACTTGGCTGCAATGAATTGTCAGAAGTTCTCAATTTGCTGCTGCTTCCCAGACTTAGCGAGAGCTCAGCATCAAGGGATCCAGGGCAGAGTGACATTTCCTTGTGAACCAGTTGGCACCACTCTGGAAAAGAATAAAAGAAAAACAAAAGAGACTGTTCTTTGAACTCAAGCTGAGATTTCAGGATGATCTGCATGATTACCTGGGTAGCTGGGACAACATAGGATTAGGTAAAGGATGTGTTGTTGGGTGAACTGGCCTGGCATCCTTCCTTTGTTGCTTGTGATGCCTTAGAGAAGACCAGCACAGAAGACTAATCAGATCGGGGAGCGGGTGTTGGTGTCTTTTCCCGTGGCATCCGGAGCAGCTCCCACCTCCAGGTGAGCAAGCCCTTCTCAGGCTCAGCTCCCTTTCTGCCCGGCTCAACATCTCGGCTGTTTCTTTTCCTTATATGGTCTCTCTCTCACAGATCTTTTCCTTTCCTTTATCTATCAGGCACCTTTGACATTTTACACCCCCCCCGCCCCCGTATTCCTACTTCAATTCATTGGAAAGTTTTTGCTCACACCTTCCAATCTTCTAAGCCAACCTTCCCATTTCCATCCAAGATACCACTCCAATTAGACGGTTCCAGATTCCTAAAGAAAAGCTGGTCTGATACTAACTCCGATCTAGCCTTGGCCAACTAATAATAAAGAACATTCTAAATTCCTTTAAAAATCCTTCATTGACTTCCAGTGTTTGTATGCATAAGACTTATGGCATTATTAGCTTAGCTTGCTCAAGGGTTGACGGATAGATCACAACATGCTGTATCTGGGTATGTCATGGTGTTTCCAGATGAGACTAGCATTGTGACAAGCAGATGCAGCAAAGACAGTCCGCTCTTGCTTCAGGCCAGTACCACCCAGTCTGCCGGGAGCCCAAGAGAGTGAAAAGGCAGAGGAGGGCAGGTGAGTTAACGTTCCCTTTTGAAAGGGGGACATCAGCGATTTCTGCCCTGGGACACTGGGACTCAGTTCTTGGACGCATAGCCTGGTAGATACACAGTTATCCTAGTGCTTCTCAGTGGTTTGGAGTTAGGTTGAATTACATACTTGCTTCACAGACGGCAGATGGCAGACTGCAGAACTTTGCAGAATTCAAGATCATGGGACCAAAGTTCCATCATAACTTTTCTTCTATCCTTTTTTTTTATCTCAACTATCACTGTATCACTTATCAATCATTATATTATATCACCTTCAATCAAATAAAATCTATCATCTATTAGTCTATATCTATCAAGCATCTATTTATCATCTATCATCAACCTATCTATCTACCTACCATCCATCTATCTATCTATCTATCTATCTATCTATCTATCTATCTATCTATCTATCTATCATTATCTATCTACTTTTCTTTCTACCTATGGATATCTCTTATTGATTGTCTATAGAGACCTTGACTTATCAAGGGCTTCATCATCAGTCTCCAACTTTCCTTAGATAGTATGCATTTTGTAAACACTGCTTTGTATCCTCTGCTTCCTCCCTACTTAATTTCTGATGCCTTTGTCCCATGCCTGGACCTTGCTGACCCTGCTCTCTGTTGGAATGCCTGCCTGTTATCACTTCCATTATCTGTTTCTTTGATGAGAAGTAATTTTGACAGAGGTACTTCAGGTGGGATGGGGTCTAAGAATCCTTTCCACTCTTTCCTCTCCTCAGTCTGGTCAGGAAACCCCTCTAGGAAATGTTCTTAGTTCTTTGGGAGTTATTATTTGAATCTGAAGTGTCCCTCCCTGACTCATGTTTGGAAGCTTGTTCCACAGCTGCTGTGCAATGAGGGAGGGCCTGAAAACTCAGGCTATGAAGTGGGGACAGGGAGAACTCATGAGGAGTAGCTTTAAATGTTACAGCCTGGCCACTGGTTCTGGCCTTGCTCTCTGCTCTTGGTTTTCAACCAAGTAATCTAGCTTTGACACAGACTCTTGCTGCCTAGCACTGAGTCACTGCCTATGCTGTTCCCAGTATGCATGACATGTAGAGAGCCAGTTGTTCATGCCTTCCCCAACCTGAGAGCCTAAAAATCCTCCAAATCCACGAGCTGAAATAAATCTTCAGGGTTTCTTTTTTGGTGGCACAAACATTACTGGTGTTATTTGCTGCTCTCTCCCTGGGATTGTTTACTCTACCCGGGTACTTTTTGGAGCCCCCTCCTCACTGTGAGTAGTTTGAAGGCAAAGAAACACTTGGATCCTCTTTGCTGTCTTATGCTGACAAGTTTCTGACCCACAAGGAAGCACTTGAAAATAATGGCATTAGGAAACGCGCAGAGGGTGCTGACTACCGGCAGCCATTGTTCCGGCCCTCTGCTTGTGGAAGGTTATAAGATGTGCTCATGCGTGCGGACTCCTTTACTCTCTGCAGCACCAGTTGAGAAAGCTTTCCTTCAGAAAACTAAATCGGTACCAGCATTTAAAATCTTTTTGCTACCTAAGGAAATCAATGATCTGAAATCAGTTCGTCTAATAACATTGAGCAAACACACCTGTGCTGCCTGGCGCTCAGCGGTATCTGGCAGCATCTGGGAAGTGGCTGCCTTTGAGGCGGAGCATGCAGTCCCATGGCCATCACACCCCGTGTCTGAGCGTGTGTACGTGTCCCGTGACTCTCCATGTGTTAGAAATGATGGGGTGTTCATTAAAACTTGGATTAAAAGCTTAATTTGAACACGTGTGTTACTGAAAGAGATCCCCCCGCCCCCAGCTTTGAACTATGGATATGTGCATCCATCACAGTGTTAGAGTCAACGCTAATACTGGAGTTACACTTTTAGATTTCCAGGGGGCTAGCACGCTGCACAAGGCAGGAGGATGAGCCCCCCACATAACTGACAAGGCTGCATCAGGATGTGTTGCTTCTCGTAAGTGGCTGCTGTGTAGCCGCACTGGGTCAGGTGTTTTATATAGTTCATTACTGAGCATATGCTAGATTGTCTAACCACCATGATGATATTCGAGTCTTGTTTCTTGAAGCATGGTCACTATCCAGCTCTTAAAAATTCAGCACTCATCCTAAGTGAATTCTCTTTCTAATAAAGTACTCTAAATTTTACTATCTGAAACACTAGAATCAGGTTGGTCTTAGGCAAGACTTCTAACTTTTATACTAAATAATAATTTTCCCCTAAAATGAGTAATTATTTCTGGAGAAAGAGTCTTAAGTTCCTTCAGTTGTTAATTTCAGGATTAATAAAGTTTATGCAAGAGAGGAAATTACTAGACTAAGGAACATCAAACAATAATTACAACAATCATGGTGACATGGGGGCAATCCAGTACACTTAGCTTCATACTAGGGAAGTAGAGAACATTGAGGGAAAGGACATTTGTTAAGCCAGAAAAGACCTACCAATACGCAAAATCATTCAATGAATGATTCACAAAAGAAACGGACACATCTTTTCTGGGAAGGGGAAAGCAGGTGGAGTAATGGCCAGTGATGACGGATGAGAATAGTGGGAGGAAGACCCTGGGGGAAAGCAGAGTTAGAAGAGGTTTATGGATGGTTTACTGTGTATATTTTGCTGCTGATTAACATGTGGGAATTGTGCACATTAATGAAGCATGGTTGGAAACATATGTACATGTCAGGCCATGCACCAACTGAACAGGGTAGCTAGCACTTCCTCTCCTTACTTTTCTCTATTGTTAGAGGCTTCAAGGGTCTCTCTTTTATGTCTTCATAAAATATGTAATAGCTTATTGTGAATTATAGTCACTTGGTGTGCTTTGGAAAAGCACAACTTATTCCTCCTGTTTCTGTACTCATTACCCAACTTTCTTTGGTCCCCCCATTTCCTGCCTTCCTAAATCTGTCTTATTTCACAGGGCATGATGCCCTCTAGTTCCATCCATTTTGTTGGAATGACAGGATTTCATTCTTCTTTATCACTGAGTAATATTTCACTCTGTGTGTGGAGTAATCCCATTCCCTTTATCCATTTATCTTCACACCGGTGCCAGTTCCATATCTCAGCATTTTGAATGTTGCTGCCATAACACAGGGACGCCTGCGTCTCTTTAGCATGCTAATTTCACTTCCTCTCAGATATATGCGCCATAAAGGGCACACAGAATAATATGGTGGCTCTATTTTTAGTTTATCAAGGCATTTCCATGATGGCTGTAATAATTTATATTCCTACTGAAAAGGTGTTTAAGCTGCCTTTCCTCTATGTCCCCAACAACATTTATTACTTTTTGAATTTTTGGTAAAGCCAAAAGCCATTCTAAGAAGAATTGTGTTATTCTATTTTAAAGTATTTTCTTCGTGGATAAGGCTGTTGGGAATTTTGTTTTCATGTAGTTGTTGGACATTTGTGGGGATGGTTGTATTAATTTTGTTATTGTGGGAACACAGAATAGACATCAGGGATTTCAAGTGAGGGATGCCATTCAATTAAACAAGAAAATTTAGAATGCTGAAACTAATAATTGGTGAAGAAGAGATGACAGTCAAAACTGGTGACAAGGACATTGCTATGCTATGTCCTAGGTAGGTAGCTCAGTGGCAATCCATTTGCCAAGCATGTTGAGGACCTATGATTAGTCCTAGTAATGCAAACCAACCAACAATCTAACAACAAACCAATTGATAACCAATTAACTAATCAACCACCAACCAACCAACCAACCAACCAACTGCTAACCAATAACCAACCAACTACCAACCAACCAACCAACCAAACAAACAAAAACAACCAAACAAACAAAAACAACCAACCAACCAATCACCAACTAACTAACCAACCAATCAAACTAACAAACAAAAAACAACCAACAACCAACCAATTACCAACTAACTAACCAACCAACCAAACTAACAAAAAACAACCAACCAAACTAACAAAAAACAACCAATCAACCAACAACCAACCAGAGAAACGCAACCAACCACCAACTGAGCAACAACCAACCAGAAAACACCAGCCAACCAATAACCAATCAAATAACAAAAAACCCAACAAACCCACCAACCAACACTGTGCAGTAAGTATTCTGCATAAAAAGTGAGGAATATGCCAAAGAGGAAATGGAAGTAAGTGGCTGTATTTCAGAGATACTTGGAAAATGTTATTAAAAATAGCAAAGTAGTTGCAAAAAGAATGTAAGAAGAAAAGAAGGCAGGAGAGAGGGAGAGAAGTGAGAAGAAAGGAAGGGTGGAGGATCTCTCTAGATGAAGAGATACAGGCAAGCAATGAACGCTAAGAGAGGGAGGATCCATTTTCTCCAGGGTGAGCTCCTTGACAATCACTTGTGATCATCCCTAAACACAGGTTCATATGAGCAATACTAAATGGACTCAGTGTGTTGCACACACACACACACACACACACACACACACACACACACACGTACATGTGTGTGTATATATGCGCATTATGTATATGAAATTATAATTAAAGCAGAAGGGGTATTTATATTTTGGAGGGAATGGTGATGTGGGGTTTCCTCTGTATGCTGTGATTACCATTAACAAATAAAAAAACTGCTTTGGAACTATAGCAGGGCAGAACTTAGCTAGATGGGGAAAAGTAAACTGAATGCTGGAAAAAAGAAGGGTCGAGTCAGAGAGACACCATGTAGCCACGCCAGAGACAGATGCTGGAATTTTAGCAGGTAAGCCACAGCCACGTGGCCATATACAGATTAATAGAAATGGGCTAAATTAATATGTAAGAGTTAGGGAATAAGAAGCTAGAGCTAATGGGCCAAGCAGTGATTCAATTATTATAGTTTCTGTGTGGTTATTTCAGAGCTGAACAGCCGGGAACCAAAGAGCAGCTCTTCCCTTCTACAGAATAGGGGCGGAAGAAGTGTTGAATGAAAGGAGAGAGTGGTGAGAATTATGCGATATGGTGCTCGTATATGAAATTTTCAAATAATTAAAAAGTAACAAAATGGCATTTAAAAGCAAAAACTTCATGGTTAAATCTAAAATTTGGGTAGTATTTATATAACATTATAAGCTCATTGAAAGAAATAAAAGTATATCTAAGCAAACGAAGAGACATACTGTGTTTCCTGAGAACAATATGATTGAAACACGAATTCTTCTTGGACTAGAGTACAACAGGGTCTAAGGAACAAAAGCACTGTGCTTCATCCCCCAAGCTTCCTTTTACAGAGTGGAGAAGCTGCTTCTAAAATCTATAGTGAAAACAAAAAAGCAACTTTTATGAAGAAGGACAAAGTTGGAAGACTATGTTGACTGGGTGGCAGCTACTAAGGGAGAGTGGTGCTTATGCATGTGTGGACAAAGGCCAATTTTGATGTGGATAAAAATGTGTCAGAAATAATATGCATATTTTTGATTCTTGACAGATTACTAAAGTAATTTATTAGAATATTGTAGTTTACTTGTACAAATCATACTGAAATAAATGAATGCTGATATTAAAAAAACAAGTAAACAAAAAATAGCAAATTCATTCCACACTGTAGACCATAGAAAATGCAAATCAGATCTCATAGGTATGAAACCTGAACCTGTCAGATCTTCATATAACATGTCACAGAAAAAGAAGATATCTCTGTGAATTTGTTAGAAAAGACAGTAAGATGAGATAGAAGTGTGATTAGAGGGATTTTATAAGTGAAAATGTTTGGTCTTCTTTAAAGGCACTGCTAAGCAGATCACAGAGTGTCATTGCATCCTCACATTGGATTCATCTGGAGTCAAAGCATTCTTAGAGTTAACTAGCAAGCCAATATGAAGCTCTGAAAACACTTCAGGAAAGAAAGAGCAATGGATGCTAAATATGCATATCAGTACATTATGAAAACCAGTAATCACAGAGCAGTGTTAATAACGCCAAAAAGCTCTGGGCATACCCAAGCTTCAGTGGCCAATAAGATCTGTTTTAAACCTACGTTGTCAGACATTGCTGGGTGACTTTGTGTTGGTTCACAGCATATGAGGAAGTTTATCATTATATCCAGGAGGCAGGCTCTTATTATTTGAACAAATGTGTAAGAAAAATAAAAACAAGTACACAGGCTGCTGAAGAGTTTTGGAGATTTTCATCACCACAGCCCTAAAGCTGAGTAGCTCAAAAGGTCACCAGCTGGCCTCTGCACAGTCAAATTTGTTAGAAGTGAGAAAGACTGGGCTAGAGATAAACAGGGCAATGGGATTCCCTTTCTGAGATAGTCTGTGAATATCTAGAAGTAGACTCTAGACACAGAAATCAGTTTAGCAATGGCGGGTGCTGGAGCTGGGGAAAGGGTATTGCTTCAGGGACATGCACAGAGTTTTCTGGAGCGTGGGGAAGGAGCTGGATTTGAGGAAGCTGTGGTTATACAAATATACATATCTACTAAAATTCACTCATTGTTAACCTAAAAGACAACTTTCTGTTAGGCCTCAATAAAATCGACTCTGAGGATACTATAGCAACATTTTAAATAAAATACTGTAGCTTGAACCAGGCGGGTGATGCAGGATGGTAAAGGGTAGACAATTCCAAGAGAGAAACAAGAAGTACCAGGTGAATGGCCTGCCACCTGGGATCAGGACAAGGCAGCTGTGCCTCTCTTTTAAAAGAGCATGTTACATGTACCTGGAGTTAGAATCAAATCGTTCAATACCCAGATGTCTTTATAGTATGCACCCTCAGGACAAGACAGCCACAAATCATAGCAACGTCCTCCAAAGGGTATCATTGGTCCAGTTCACAAGAAAGCTGACTTCCTTAGCATAGCAAGGAGTGGTTACATTATTAGTTGACTTCTATAACAATCAAACACCAGAATTCATGGAAAACACTGGAACACTCTGGGAATTAACACTGGGAAAAGAGCACAAGACCTGGGCATCATCACTCTGTACATCATCACTGATAAGCGTGGTGATCTTGGTCCTGCTTTTTATAGTACATCTTGGGTTTCTCTGTGGTATATTTTCCAGGGCGACCTTCACAGCAGGTATCAATGTGATTCACTTAAGATTTCTATCAAATTTTACTCCACAGTTTTACCTCAACAGGTTAGCTCTGGGAACACAGGGTCTTTAATTGACTTCAGGTCCAGTCTGAGAAGACAGGAGAACATTGTAAATAATAATAAGATACGGAAATGAAGTTGCTCTTGGGACAGGAGAGATGGCTCATCTTTTAAGAGCCTTTGTTCTGCAATCCTGAAGCCTGGAGTTCAGATTCCAGCGCCTTTGCAACAAATCCAACATGCCTATTCATGCGTGCAGTCATGACTCCTTAAAGGGTAGAAAAAGGAGGGGTTGATGGAGTTGCTTCCAACAAAGTGGAGATACAAGCCCTAGGTCCAGAGAAAGATCCTGCCTTAGGGAATAGGCGGGTGTGATGGATGGGGACACTCAGTGCCCTCCTCTGTCCTGTGAGTGTGCCTGCACACATGAGTGCACACAGTTGACCTCTGCCTCAGATTAGCTGCCTCTTCTCCACATCCTACAGGCGACGTGAGTATAATTTATACCATCAGTGATAATTATGCTCACTCAAAAAGCATGATTTTTAAGAACAAAATTATTAGGGAGTGTATTTTCAGCCTTGACAGGTTACTTCTGTGCTGACACTTCCTCATTTCAAGATACAGATTTAAAAGACACCTTTTAAATCTAAGCCTGAAGAGTATACACATTGATCACCTTATCAGTCTGTTAATACTCAAGGAAATTTGCTTGTTTTATTAGAAATAGATAAACAAAGGTTTAAATTTGAATAAAGCAGTCTGTACATCTAGGCACCTATGTCTAAATTCAGAGTGAGGCCGTACCATTTTCTGAGTGGGATGCTCACCATCAAGCAATGCAAGATCTCTTACCACCCACTAGAATAATTATCTTTGTAGGAGAGATGCAGTCCAACTTTCTGTGAATCGCGCTGGGAAACAGAGCTACTCTGGCACAGCAGGTCCTACCTGGCTTGAGATGCGCGAAGGGAATTTCTCCCGTGAGGAGCTCCCACAGACACAGGGCATAGCTGAAGACATCCGCCTTGATGGTGTAGCGTGTGCACTGTGTGAACACCTCGGGGGCCATCCAGCGTAGGTTCTGCACAGACCAAAGGTAAATAGGGTAAGCCTCTGAGCCTGCACTGGAGAAGGTTCTCTGATGCTCTCAGATGGCGTGGGCGGGAAGTGACTGCACCTCTGCTCTTCATCAGTGCAACAAAAACAACACATCTTCTCATGTGCGTCAGTTTCTCAAGAAAACACAAAACCGTTGGAGGACCTTAAAATCTGTACTCTGAAGATACCTCCAACATTAATGACAAATAACTGCCTCAACAGGGTAGCTGTGCTTTATTTCCTTGTTCCTTCTTCCTGCTCCCAACCACCATCTATGACCCAGGCACCCTGCTGTCTTCGGAATCCACCAAGGCGCCATCCCTAGTAGTTCCCTTGGCTTGAATCACACTGTGGAAGACATCTTCCCTTGTTCAGTCTCTGGGCTCCAATTAAGTGAGTGACTCAATTAGGCCCACAGTTGTATGCTCTCATGACAGAGGACACAGTGAGCCATGAAGAAGTTACCCAGAATGCCTGTGATGGAGATTTCTTCCTAGTAGGAAGTAGGATCAGGCTCTGGAATTTCTTGTGTTTGCCCTGATGTGAATTTCATGAATTCAGTGTCTGCAATATTCCAGAAAGCTAATAAATATGTAACAAAGCATACCCAGCCTCATCTATGTGAACTAAACTCTTTATACTAGTGATCAGAAATGCAAATAATTTTCGTTTCTTTGCACTTCAAAGGCCAGAACATCAGATGCTGCTTTATGAAATGGATGTTGCACCATTCCACAAGGAAACTGGGTAGTTTCTCCCCCCTCAAAGGTCCAGCTCTGCGGTCTCCTAGCTCTGCATCCTGTCACTGGGCTTTCCCAGTCACCTTCCTATGGGAAGGCGGGAAGTCATATTCTTGTATCTTCCTTGCCACAGCCCTGTGTGTGGTATTGCTACTGATAATTCTTCTGACTGTTTGGCCTTATGTTAAAATCACGCAGAATTAACCCTAGAACACCTTTATCCTTGGCATTATTAGGCACGGTTCCCTTGCACAAGCTCCTGCAATCCAAGGAGCCTTAACTCACAGAGGAGGTTAGGCATGTGCCCTAACACTGTGCGCCTGAGCGCCCGTTGACAGGGTGTGTGTCTGAAGTGCGGAGGGAGGGCACAACATAATTAGGAATCTTAGATATGGCCTTATAACTAGTGCGAGTTAAAACAATACCAGAATAATTTGAGGGGAGTGTTATACTTAAAACTATGCCGTGAAGCAAAATAATTCATGTCACTTGCCGGGGGTGAAATTCGGTTTAATTCTACCCATTGGAAATGGCTCAGTCAGAGGGAATCAGCTGCTTATGCTGGAAATTGCTCAATCAGGGCAGCGACAAGATGCAGGTACCCAAGACCCACGCAGACATCACTTTTCAGGGTCACACTCAGGCATATCTTATTCTCATTTTTAAATCTAAGATGATTTAAATTGGTCCATCCAGGGCTAGGATCCATTGATCAAGCTTCTTCTGAGCCTCAGGGTTTAGATGAGATTTGTACAGCCCTCCCCCGAAGTACACACTCCCCCCTTCTGTCACCCCATTACAACCATGTCCACCTCCCTCATACTCTCCAGTCACTAGCTTTGCACACTCCGGGAGCCTCTTCTTTCAAAGCCACTGGACCCACACTGACCTCCGCCTTCCATGCCCACCAACCATGAGGCTTTGTTCCCCCTACTAAGGCTCTAGTGAAACAGCTTAGCTTTTCACCCTTACCTCTCTGTGGACCCAACTCACTCCCTGAACATTTTGACGGCTTTGATTTTCCTTCTTAGCACGCACTGTTGGAGTTGTTTGCTCATTTGTTCACTGTCTGCTGGGCGTGAACCAGAATTGACTTAGTGCCTGTGTGCAGAGCCAGCAGCTGATGACAGACGTCTGACTCACTCTCTCTTGCGCTTATCTGCCAAAAATGGCCCCTCTCTGAAACTGGAGCTTACGATTTTGGGTAAACTGGCCCGGCCAGCCAGTGAGTCTCAGGGATCCTCCTGTCTCTACCTCTCAAGCACTAAGGTCTGGCTTTTTATGTGAGTTCTGGGGATCTAAACACGGGCCCTCATGTTTGGTACACAGAGGCATCTCTGCAGCCTCCAGTTTGGATCACTATAAATCTTAGACTGTGAGGATTGGGATGTTACACACATTTGTTGGGAGACTATGTGAAATCTAATGGGTTATATGTTCAGACGTGGATTGAGTCTAGCACCCAAGGACACACTTGGCAGTATGTTGGTGCTGGAGAGTAGCAGAAGCCTCAAGAAGCAGGGCTGGGTGAAGATATTTCAGACACCTGGGGTCCTGACAACTCACTAGAAGGTATCACCGTCATTCCTGTGCCTCCTCCACTAGCTCTTGTGAGAGCAAGGCTGACCTTTCCCCTTTTCTGGCTTCCTATTTGCTCATGTGAGCACAGCACACACTTGCTCACACTGCTGTACATTTCTAGGGTGTGGTGCAGACTGAAACAGTCCTCGCTGGAAGGCAGCATGCCTTCTGGGTTTCTGGCCTCCCAACCTGTGAGAAAAATAGGCCGCTTTTCTTTTTAACATGTCTAGATTCGGGTGTTTGGATACAGCCATGGAAAACTGGAATGGGAAGGCATCATGATGAGATCCCTGTCTCCTCCTTCCTCATAAGACGCGCTGATGATGTCAAGCTATTTGGAGGTTTCCAACACAACTAGGTTTTCTCATTCATCCCTTGCCCCTGTGTATGCTGTTCCCTCTGTTTGCATGCCCTTTCCAGCTCCTCCATCTCTCGATGAACACCTGCTCACCCTGCTGAGCTCTCCTAGTGTGCTGTGAAACTTCCCGTGTGCTTTAAATCTGTTAACCACTGTGCTGGCCTCACTGGCAAATGAGTTCCTCGCAATCAAGAAATAAACTCATTCATGTTATGCATTTCTGTCCCTCTAAGTAACTCCTAACACAAGATAGGCCCTTTTGGTAAATGCTTGTTGAATGATTCAAAGTGCACAGAAAGCACGGAGGGCAAAGGTGGGGGTGACTTCAAGAGTGAATGTCCCTAATGGGGGCAAATCTCACTGAGCCTCACATGATGAGGGTCCCAGACAGGGCTCACTACACCAGGAATGTCCCAGGGATGTGCAGGTGCCCAGCAGGACGGGGAATGGGTGGGCGGCTCCTATACTGATGCAGGAGGCTTGAAGCATCTTGTGGTGGAAAAAGAAGCTTACAGAGTGGCCCTGGGGTCAGAAAAGGATGAGACAGGCAGGAAGTTTCCAGGGCAGGAGATTTGAAGTATATCTTGTGGGCTGAGTGTGCATCAGAGAACTGTCCACCCAGCATTAGCAGAGGCGATGAGCAATGAGGACTAAGAGGGATTGAAGACAGGGACCATCACCACCCTGGTGCATTTGGATCCCACATGGTAGGAGTAAAAGCTGAAAATGGTGTAGGAGGTCCTTCTGCATTTGTATTGCTTTCATTGGTTGAATAAAGAAAACTGCGTTGGCCTTTTGATAGGGCAGAAATCAGGTAGGCGGGGTAGACAGAACAGAATGCTGGGAAGAAGGCAGTGTGGCAGACGCCATGTTTCTCCTGCCTGAGATGGACGCTGGTTAGACTCATGCCGCTAAGCCACAGTCAAGTGGCGATACACATTAATGGAGATGAGTTAAATGAATATGTGAGAGTTAGCCAATAAGAGGCTAGAACTAATGAGCCAGGCAATAATTAATTAATACAATTTCCATGTGGTTATTTCAGGGCTTACGCTAGCTGCGCGACTGGGAGCCGGGCGGCGGGATAGAGGCCTGCCTGCTCCTCTCATACTACATGAAAATGTCAAAGAAGCGAAGCCACAGGGTGGTTGAGTAATGAGTGAGGCAGGCCAAAGAAGGGGTGGAGCTTACTCAAAGGGGGGTCAGATACCTCAGGATTTCAGGGGGGGAAGTTGCTTATTTGGGGGAGTGAAGTTGGGGTGATGGGGGAGCCAGGGATGAACTGAGTTGCAGGCCATCTGGGAACAATTATCATCATCTCGCCCTACAATTTGTTTTGCTTAAGCATTAGTGCTAGCCTGCAGGACCTGTTACCTGATAAATTTGATGGAGAGAGCGCGAGTCCTGAGCAGGGCCTGCTGAGGCGTTGGTCACCTATTAGTACTTTCAGTCCACAAGTTCATTATCTGTGGCCGTCGGTGACAGCACCTGCTGGTGCTTGCAGGTCACATTTGGAATATGTTCACCGAGACCTACAACATTTTCTAAACAGGGGCCCCGTCAAATAACTATTTTGGGGTCTTATGAAAATAAAACCCTAAACCTTATCCTGCCCCTGAGACAACAGCACTTCCTGGCTAAGGCCCACGCCCGCCTTCCTTCCTCCCACACTGAGTTTACAGATTTTAATTGTGTAACAGGGAACAAGAAAGCCACAGACCCCTGGCTGTTTCGTCATGTTGTCTTCATCCAAGGACTGCAGAAATCTTGATTCTAAAGGGAAGAGAAAACAAGTCCACGTCAAAGGAAGTGTCCCAAACCCTAGGTCCAAGATCACAGCAAACATTTAAAGACCAAGGAAGCCTTTGTCTTATCCAAATTTTTATGCCCCTTTTCAGCTTTGATAGTGAAAAAGAAAACTTAAGAGCAAATGACATGCCTTCAAAGTGCAAGATCAATCTGAAATTTAAATCGAAATACCAAGGGGTGAAGTCTGTTTCCAGACTGTTATACGGTATCAGGCAACAGGTATGAATGAAGAAAAGGCAGCTACTGCTTAGGGGTATGTTTCTGGGAGTCTTACCTCCAAAATCCGCCACCACTGCATGGCCGTCCTCGTAGAGGAGAATATTGTGACTGGGAAAGAATAGACTTTGTGTGAGCTTGATCAACATTTTCTCTCAGGTCATCATTTTCTTACCACAAAGATGAAATGCACTAGCTCTGATGCTCTTGGTTGTTGGTTCAGAAAAGGGATTTACAAAACGTGGTCATGTTCTAGCTACTATTGATGGTGTGAAGAATTCCTCCTTCCACAAACTGTCTAAGCTCATCAACTGGCCTTCTTAGTTGCTGTACAGTTCCTCAGTTCACAGAGTCCTGTTTGAAAATGCAGCTCTGGGTAGAAACGCTATGGAACATGCTAGATTTGGAACTGGCTGTACCACAGGTACAGTGAGCTTTCCACGTGAGGTATGCATTGAGTGTGCCATTCAGGGTAGTCACCTGAGTTAGAACCTGGGATCCATGTGATGGACAGATAAGATTCAGCCCTGCCTGCTATCCTCTGGCCTTCGTGTGTGCTTTGTGACCTGTGTGTGTACACACCCTCAGCTCCTCTCACTAAATACATGTAAATTTTTTAAAAGGAAGAGTAGGAAAGATATCCTGGACCTGAGATACCATTTTAACACAGCAGAGTACGTCTAAGGCTTGTTAAATGATGTCAGCTAAACTACAGTTTAGAAAGTGAGGTAGCTACTGAAACCACTCTTACAGAACCCTAGAAGATCAGGAAGAGCATCAGAGAATGTCTGAAATGTTCTTAGCATAAGATAAAAGGGAACCATATGAGGATGATACACTTGTCAATCATTTCTATGTACAAATTAGATGTCTATGAATAAGTTAGACATCAGCATCACATGACACTTTGTGAGTACGTATACCTGGGGTTTTGTCAAATTGTCCCCATAATATTGAGAAAATTTCCCTTTTGTGCGGTAGATGAAAGCTAGGCCAGCCTAGGAGAGGTCAGCCCTCCCCAGCACAGAGATCTGGCTTGTGCAACGACTCATGGAGAAGCACATGGTGGTGATGCGCATTGTTCTTGAGGACCATGCTTGTCTTTAACGCTCAACTAGTGATCATGTAGTGCCCAATGCAATGGATACAACAACCACACCCCCCACCGAAGGCTCAGGGGTCATAGCCAAAGAGTGGACAGAAAGATGTTTAAGAGCTGGAGGATCATGAAGCCGCCTCTCCTAGACACGCCAGAGAGGCTATGCTTATAAAGTCTCATCCACATGGCTGCCTAATGTAGACTTGAGCAAGAAGTACAATTTTGGTGTACGACCTTAATGCTGAGTCTATGTTCGGCTCATGTAGAAGGCATTTCCAAGCCAGGAGGTAGCTAGCTCTCTTGGTTTTGGTACTCAGTAAGAATAGGATGATTCTCATTGATTTGTGTGATGCTTCCTGATTCTCCCTCAATTTTGCTAGCAGATTACTCTGGAGAGCCTTTTGTGTTGTGAATGAGCTTAGAGACTATACATAATGCATTTTATAAGTGCTAAAGTTTAATGTGTGTTCAGAGTAACTTCAGATGAGGTGGCACAGTATAGGAATAGTTGAGCATGGCAAAGCTGGAAGGTCTGAGATGCTATTGTTATCCCCAATTACAAATTGGCAGGTATGAGGAGGACAATGCCATTATAACCGAAAAAATTCCCAGACCAATGGGAAGAGCACACATAGGCAGAAGGGCTCATTAGAAGAGCTGCACAGCCCACGGCCTGTCAAAGGGGTGTGGGTGTCAGAAATTCACCCAGAACACTTAAATATATGTTGAACAGAGTTCCACCAGCCACAGCAAAATCATGGGTAGCCCCTGTGAATTATTTTATTGTTAATTCCAATTAGTGAGTGAGAAGAACAATTGAAGCCTTGTCTGGAACAGCATAAACTTTCCTGGAAAGTTTCACAAATGAAGTTATTCTAGGTCGCTGCATGGAAAGACCATGGAACTTCTGTGTGACTCTCCAGTGTAAGGCTGCAGAACCAAAACCATGACTCCAGAGCACTGGATAGTCAAAATTCAGTTGTTTAAATTTCTTCTCATGTAAATATATGTTACTAAGAATAGCTACACCAGCTAGCAAGACTTGTGGTGGAATGGTTGAAAGAAAAGTAACACCTGACTAATAATACCAGCCTTGGCGCTGAGTATGACCAGAGAAGAATTTGGCTTCTAGTGTGCTTGGTGAATGAAGGTAGGAAAGGGAGGGTATCTGAAGGCAAGGAGTGTATCCTGCTCACCGATGACCCTCTAGTGTCTTCACTGGTTTGCATGCAAGAATGCTCAGTGTATGTTTGCTGAACAAGTAAGCTGTTGTGGAATAATCTTTCTGTACAGTGTGAAGATGTGTCACTCAGACTGGATTAGTGTAAAGTTGAATGGCCAATAGCTTGGCAAAGAGGATGCTGGGAAGAAGGACGAGGAGGTTGCCAGTCAGATGTAGAGGAGGCAGGATGTACAGGAGGAAAGGTAACAGCCATGACTCAGGCAACAGGATGCAAATTAATAGAACTCTGACTAGGCTATAAAAACTAGTTAGAAGCAAGTCCAAGCTATTGTCCAAGCTTTCATAATGAATAAGAAGTCTCGGTCTCATTGTTTGGGAGTTGACTGACAGGAAAGAGAAAAACCTACAATAAGCACATTCAACGATATTGAAGATAGGACTCTGCTACCACAGACAGGAGCCACACTTTGATGGAGTAAAGGTCATGTCCTGGAATAATTTAGTGATTGCTAAATACAACTCATCACTCTACAAATGAATGAATACTTAATGCTCAGAGAACGCTGAGGTTTGTAGAGAGTAGGGTGACCCAGCTTAGCTCGTACGGAAAGGGTGGAAAGCCCAGAGTGTCGGTGTGTCAACACAGCTGGAGAGCTGCAGAGTGTGAAGGTTTCCCTGTCATTGGGTTAGCATCTCAGGTGTTAGTCCCTGGCAAGTAGAAAGCGGTCAACGACTGTGTATTTTGTGAGTCCTGTCCATGCACTTTTCCCAAGTGTGTATTTTATGAGCCATGCCTATGTGCTGTCCTTCAAGACATGGCATTTGCTTGCTTTCTGTTAGCTTGCCATTCCAGAAGATGCAAAGCATACATGCTATGGATTTCGTCTTCATGGAATGGATAATCTTCTCGCGAAAACCAGGATGAATGTTTTCAGAGAAAATAGCACAGGTTAAGAAGGGGATTAGCTTTGAAGGAGGCTTTGAAGAACACTCAGCCATTACGTCTACAAATATGTGGTGAGACTTTGTCGTGTTCTGGAAAGTTTTCATCTGCGAACTAGGCAGGTTGAGGCTGGGTCATGAGGACACAACATAGGAAGAGTCTAAGACAGGATATAAGATCCCCTCTGTATGCTGTGAATGCCACTGGTTAATAAAGAAGCTGCTTTGGGCCTATGGCAGTGCAGAATAGGGCAAGGCGGGAATTCCAAGCAGCTAGAGGAGGAGAGAGTAGGCAGAGTCAAAGAGAAGTCATATAGCTGCTGCAGGAGACAGATGCATTGGAACCTTGCCAGTAAACCACAAGCCTTGTGGTAAAATGTAAAATAATGGAAATGTGTTAATTTAAGATATAAAGAGCTAGCTAACAATATGCTTAATCTACTGGCCCAAAATTATTGCAATTAATATAGTTCTCAAGCGTCACACTGGAGTCTGCACTTGAAGTCTTTGCTGAAGGTGAGAAAAGACAATCAGAGGACCAAGTTGGATGTCCCACATCTCTCCTGCTAAAAGGTGGAACCAGCAGTTAAATTTCATTTCTCAAAGTCAACCAGAGTCCAAGGATGACCGGCAAATACTAGGATTGAGTAATGAGGTAATGCGTCACAGGGAACTGAGCTAGTGCATCTTTGTGCTACCAGGACTCTGTGGGCACAGACCAAACCCTCCTCCTCCCCGCAGCTGTGCTGAAGTCAAGGCACTACCAGGAATGTGCAGATAAGCGGAAATCAGCTTCCACAAATAAAGGCGTGGGAAGCTAGTCTAAAATGGTGTCAGAGCCTGGAAGCCATCAGCAGCATTCTAAGCTAGAAGTAAAGGACAATGCTGGGAATTCTGGGTTTCTCCCTCCCTGCCCCGTGAAGACCACTCGTGAGGAGGCTTAAATGCAAAGGCACTTTGTCCAGGAAAAAGCCTCATATGTTCTAGGTAAGGGGTATCTTAGAAGTAGGGTGGCATTTCCAATAGAACCAATTTTACTGTTGGATGTTTTCATCTCCCTCATAAAGAGTCTTTCCTGCTATCCCCACTGTCTGATCTTGCAAGGCTGTTGATATGTTAACCAAAAGCATGACTTCACCTCACCTAAAACAACCTTTGTTCCCCCAGCCACACTGATACTGCAGGGTCTGGACTTGGCGCCAGGTTTGTCTTTAACAGTGAAAGCTTGTGATGAGTTGACTGTTTGCACAACAGAAGTATTTGTCTCTTCGAAGTGTTCCTTCCTCATAGGTTATTCCCCCAAAGCTCTTTAACCTCAACAAGGCAGATAATTTACAGACTATAAAACACAACCCAAGGCAAGATTTAGTTCATTCAACTAAGCTGACAGAGTAGCAACCATGACCTTCATGACTTTCTAATTAGTAACATAGTCTCAGAAAAGAGTAAGCTATCTGCAGGTGCATGTGTGTGTGTGTGTAAATGTGTATGCATATGTGTGCGTAAATGTGTGTGTATAAATAGTCTCAGAAAAGAGTAAGCTATCTGCAGGTGTGTGTGTGTTTTGTGTGTGTGAGTGTGTGTGTGTGTGTGTGTGTGTGAGAGAGAGAGAGAGAGAGAGAGAGAGAGAGAGAGAGAGATCATTTAGGAGTTTTCTCTTTGATAAGAATGAATAGAAGCTAAATTTCACTGGTTTCTTTTCCATAAAGGAAAATTTTCTTCAACCTTAGAACTGAATTAATTTAATGAAGCCATTATGTGAGGATCAGGAGTCCTTTCATTATAATTGCCTGTATTGAAAATTTATCTAAAGTGCTCAAATGATTCATAATCAGTTGGTTATGTGCTGTAGTCCAATGCTAATTGTCACTATTAATCAGACTGGCCTGATTATTAGGCCATTTCCCAGTTCTGATTTCCTCCCGGATCTGGACTGAAGTTCATGGTTAATCCTGGAAGGAGCAAGGTGACTGCACCTCTCCCTCCACTACCATCAAGCGCTTTTACAAAAGTCATTAAAAATGCATAAATAATAATTTAGTTTTTTTTCTGAGTTACAGAGCCATGTAATTGCCTGTGTCAGTTTCTACTGAAAAACACGGGTTTAAGGTTACCACAGAAAACCTCCCAGTGTCCTTATTTGGAGAGATGACTGCCCTGATGAGTAAACAGAGTAGCAGCAGAGCTTCCCAGCCCAGCTTTCTGAGAGATCCCTGGAGGTGATTAACTCATGATTAAAGAGCTGGCAGGCGGCAGGCCTGGAAGCATTCCAAGGGTTAAGTCAGCAGAAGCCTAATGGCCTCCTTACAACCTCATCACACTGTGAAAGTCATTAGTTCACAAACACATCTTCCTGACAAGCCATCATGCACACCCTAAGCCGAGGAGTCCTGGATCTGCCACCAGCCTGCCTGCCACACCTCTTCTGCCTGCAGTGCTTGGGTACGGCTGGGCCTCTTCCAAGTCCAGGCTTCGTATGGAGGAGTCCTACCTCCGTGACCCTCAACGCAGTCGGTTACACTGTTCCCTACTGAGCGCGGGTCCTGTCAAGCTGAATGTCATCTCAGACAGGACCCAAGTATCCTGAATCTCTTCCAGTGGCTCTAGTGTAATGTGGTACATTGACTAAGCCTTTAATATGGACACTATTCAAAACTGCTTACTTTGTAATTTTGTGTTTTTTGTAAAAATTATTTTGGAGTCCTATAGATGAGTTCTTGGTAGCTACATGTTTGCTCTTTTATGGTTTTATTTTAATCTCTTTGTGCTTCCACTTTGGATTCCCTTTGTCCCTGTCTTTGCCACCCCAACTCTGTGTCACACACACACACACACACACACACACACACACACACACACACACTTTAGTCCTTTATTCCTTTCAGCTATTTAGGCAGTGACTAACGGTCTAAATCACTTCCTTCGTGGTAGAAGTCCTAGGTTGATCTCCACTGTAACATAGAAACACATGTAGACTTGGGAACTTCCCTGACAGGTACTCATAGATGCTAAATGGTGGCTGGGCCCTTGGGAGCCCCCTTGGTTTGGGCTGTGCGGTGGTTGGCATAAGAAGTGTCCTCTACAGTATCAGGGATTTGAACACTTGTTTTCCAGTTGACGGCTCTTTGGAGAGGTTATGGGAAAGGATGGCCCGGCTGGAGGAAGTACGTCGTGGGAGGGGGTATTTCTGAGAGTTCAGGCATCACCCCTCTTCCAGGTCACTCTTTCTGCTTTAGGTTTGTGGTTGAAGATGTGATCTCTCCGCTCCCTGCTCCGGGTGCCTTCTGTCTCGCCTCCCCCACTGTCATGGATCATAACTTTGAAATCCTGAGTCCAAACCAACTCTTTCCTCCTGCGGTTGCCTTTGTTGGGACATTCAGTCACAGTGACAGAAAGTCACTGACACAGGCTGCTCACAGGAACCTGGTCACAGTTGTGGGAGAAACCTGGAGCTCTGCTTCAGAATCCAATAGGGGCTTTGTTCCCTTCTTGAATCCCTCCTTATTTGTTTTGCAGATCTCAGCATTATACACCCAGAGGTTCTTACTGTATACCCCAGGATTCCTACTGTGCACCCCCATATTCAAGGATCCCTACTGTGTCCAAACAATTCTTTGTTGTTCTTTTGCAAGGTAAGTAAAGCTCCTGGAAATCCCTTACAATGATTTTATTTCACCAGGGTCCTCTCTTCTTCTCAAGCTCCCGAGAACCAGAATTTAGGTTTCCCTATTTGCCCCTTAAAAACATAGAGTGTTACGCTTACATAGAACATCATTCTGCAACTTTTTGTAAGGGCAAAACTGACCTAGTTTGGCTTCAAACAGACTGACTTTGTTGTTTCCAAAGGTTTGCAGAAAGAGCTTTTTCAGAGTCCGGCAGCCCGCAGGTGATCAGGGATGACAATACACAGGTCCCAACATAATCTTGGTGAGAAAGAAGCAGCTTTCCCAAAGCTCAGAATCATGAACTTCTAAACACCAAAAGCCTAATTCCACTCAACTCTTGGAAACCATGGAAACGGAACACTCCAATAAATGCAAAGGATTGTAGAGCCTTGACTCCTCCTAAAACAAACTTCCATCTGTAGGTAGAAGTATATTTGAAAGCTTACTCCAAAGCCCCCGGATTTGTCCCAATGCCAGGGGGATTGAAGATATAGATTATGAGATCTGTATCATACTTCAACCTGCTTATTGAGGGTAATGTAAAAAAAAAAAACACATCCTCTTCACTCAACATTTGCTCAGAACATGAAATCCAAGTGGGAGACCCTTCTAACTGAGATAATCTAAGGACCAACATGTGACCCTGTTGAGGGAAGTCTGCGAGTAAGTACCCTACAATCAGCAAATGATTATACCCAGCTTTGAACAAATGGAGTTATTTCTTGGCCATTTTAATAGAGATTAGTCTTATGGGGACTGTTAGGAACAAAGCCATAAAGTGGGACATTCTTGAATTCTGAAGGGACTGTTAGGGAATTCCACAAATGACAGCTGAGAGTTTCTCACACAAGGTTTCTCTTACTTCCGTCTGAAATTAAGACAGGGAGGGGGGGTGCTAGGAGACATCGCCTTGTCTGCATTTTCTTCATATCCAGCATACTTCAGCGCATTGGGACCATGGATGAACAGGGACTTCTGGTCTCAGGTAGGGGTCTTGGAAACCTAAATTTGGAAGGCATGAGCAGCCAATGCAAGAATCACTTTGTGCAAAGTCCATGGGTCAAAATTTTAAAGAATGAAGAAAATGGCAAATAATCAATGGTATCTATTTATGTAAAATGAAAGGTTAGCTAGTCTGATTACTAAAAGTTAGTACTCCAAAATAATTTTAAAAACCTCACTTTGATCAAAACATGGTTTCCTCATTTCCTTTCTGAACTCTTAGTTGGAGAAATGTGAAAGACATCAACTTTCCCAGAGAAGTTCAACTCCAAGTTTGAGAGGGGGCCCACGTGTTCTAGAACAACGCTCAGGTAGGAAATGTCAAGGTCTCGGCAGCAGGAGTGTGACTTGGACAGTCATGTGACACATGCTGCAAGAGCTATTTGGGAAGTGGAAGCTGTCCTCCTTAGCTTTCACTGACAGCTTGGCATAGATGCGAGACAACTCTGCATGGACTCTCATTTGAGGGGGTTTACTGATCTGGTCTTGACTGAGAGAGTGTCTTGACTAGTAATTGTTCCACAAGGGTCCAACCCACTGTAGGAGGCACAGTTCCCTAGTCAGGTAGTCCTGGGTTGTACAAAAACAAAAAGCATGAGCCCAGTGAGTCTAACAAATATCCTCCATATCCAGTCCCTGTGGTACGTCCTGGGCTCTCCGGTTACAAGTGAAGCTTCATGAAATAGCGCACCTCTCTACCGTCAGGTTCCTGCCCTGCATTGCTTACCTTAACCATGGAATGTGCCTTGGAAATAAAAGCCAAATAAACATTTTCTTCCCTTATGCTGCTTTGGTCAGAGTGTCTTATCACAGCAGCAGAATGCGGTTAGAAGAGGGGGTGTAGTAGCCGTTCTTAGATGATATTTTGTTCTGTAAAGGTAAACTTGGAATCTCCCTAAGTCTCTACCAAAGCAACTGACCTTCCCCATGCTCTGCTGCTCACTGCTAACCCCTGAACCCCATGGACCAAAACTCTTCCACCCATGCTAAAATGCTCAAAAGCCAACTCCATGGCTTTGTCTTGTCACGAGAGTCCTCTCTCTCACCCATAGCTCAGAATCGCGGTCCAAAACAACTCCTTGGCAACCTAATGAGGACCTTTTGAGTACTTACTTGGCGCTCAGGCATAAAGATAGCTGTCTGATATTAAAACCCAGTCCTAAATAGCAGGAAATATTTCCTAAATAGTAGGAAAGCGAGGGGAACAAGGTCAAAGGAAAGAAATGACAGACAACCTATGGGAAAATAGGCATGAGAAGGGAAATTATGTAAGTGTGACATGGCAGATACCATTGATATTATGTCTACTGTATTTCCTGATGAAGGTCCCTGAAATCCTGAAGTCACTGTACCGGAGAGAGTGGAGGCAGATGGATCCCAGAAGGCAGACAGACAGGGAAGGAGGTTTTAGGTAGACCAATGTGCTTTTCTCTTAAACATTGAGATAGCCATCTTTCTGCTATGCCTTCTTCCAGAGGGAAGTCTTGGGGTGGGAATACTTTCACACCTCCCATAGGAGGTAGACTACTGTCTGTGCAACCAATTTCTCCTTCTCTCTCTTCACTATTTGATATTCTCTGTAGCCCCAGGTGGCCAATTCTGAGGGAAAAAGGAAGCCAATTTTCCCCTAAACACATGAGAGTTTGGACTCCACCAGACAATTCAGATTCTTGGTCCTGATTCCTTCCCTCTGACTCTGTGTGCTTTTTGACTTCAATAAAACCTGAATGAATGTAGAGCCCCAAATTCTCCTGCCTGCATAGTCTTTGTATCAGCAGAGAAAAGTAACCCACCCCTGGGACCCTGGGTGACCATACCATAATAGCATCATACATGCCTTAAGCAGACTGAGGCAGTTCATAGAATTAGCATTTGGGAAGCAGCAGGGCTTTATCAGCAGATTCAGTTTCCTGTGCTTACGTGAAGCAGCCCTGGGCTTGGGCAAACTCTAAGTATGCAGGCAAGACTGCACTATCGCTGGCGAGCAGAGGCCTTGCTCTTAAACAGCTTCACCTTCAAGGAGTGTCCTCCACCTTTCTGCAGGCTCCACAAGTAAGTGGTTTTAAGAAGTTTTGGCTTCAGGGGAATTTGTATGCGGCTCTTTAGGACCAAGGATTAGGATTTGGGAGAGAAAACCATTTGCCTATTGGAGTATTTGACCTGGATGCTTTCCCCACGGTACCTTCATCCCTGCCTAGCAAACACAGGGAAGCTTAATGCTCTCGTTTCTACAGGAACACAGGTTAAAAATGTACTTAGTCTCACAGGCTTTCCATCAAGGGCACTTTGAAAATTCAAAAGGAGTGGACAAGTGTATGTTTTAAAGACTCACTGAGCCACTAAAGCGTCTCTGTGGCTGTCAGGAAGATGCACTGCGGATTTCTTTGCAGACACTAGACAGTCTGTTCCCGGGGTAGGGGTATTAGTCACAGGGATGTGAGCTAAGGGCTGTGATGGCTGAGGGCTGGCGTATGTGACTGTCCTCTGAATAACTCCGGCTCCTTCTTCCTGTCTTCTTCCCTTTGCAAATACTGCCCCTCCAAGTTAGAAGCCACTTCCATTTTCTCTCTAAATGAATACTCCTCTCTTTCATAAACCTGCTGAGTGTTTGATTCTCTTCCTCGTTCTCATATCATGCCATTTATGACCAGTAAGATTTTAAGACCCCCCCCCCACTAGAATTATAAGCCAGGAAATTATTTAAAATTTCTTATACGGGGTGGTGAGATATGATATTATTTAGGTCAGGCTGTCCTCAGATTTACTATTTAAATGAGGATGAACATAAACTCCTGATCCTCCTGCCTAAACATCTCAAGCCCCGGGATTAAAGCCATGTTCTACCACTCCTGCCTCAGATTGTGTTCCTGGATACTGGAGGAATACAGGTAAGAAAGAGAGAGAGAGAGAGAGAGAGAGAGAGAGAGAGAGAGAGAGAGAGAGAGAGAGAGAGAGCCAGGGAAGTTTCACATGGTGGTTACATGCTAGGGTGTCTATCCGTAAACTCTTTAGAATGGAATTCTGAAATTTATTCTTACAAGATTGTTGTTTTATATTTTTTGTAAGTATTCACATTTGTAATTCAAACCCTGTCAGATCGACAACCTTAACTCCCCTTCTTCAGTCTTATCGGTATGGTTTCTCAGTGGTCAACATTTCTCCAGCAAGTATTTGAAGGACAGTTATTTGACTTCAGTCTGTGGTTAGATATTGTGCAAGTGACAGATTTCCAAACAATTCACCTTTATAGTAAAAATAAAGACTGAGTCCAGCGCTCTCCACCCCTCTCTGTAACCACCCACAGGCCAGTGTTAGCCAGACTCCCATGTTCTTGACCAGCTAACTCCTAGCCCTGTCTTAGGAACCAGCTTAGGGACAGCCTGCTTTTTAAAGCCACCTCAAGAAACGCAATTCCCACCAATGGGTCTGAACTGAATATATGCCTCCACGTTCACTCTATGTTCAGCAATTACCACATGCTCTCTTTTCAGATCCTTCTGTTGTTGTAGGTACGATAGGAAAGACATCCAAACAGTGTAGGACGTGCAATACAGCCTATTTCCCCGGGTATATTAAAAACATTTGTAAGCCACTCTGTATCTTTTTTATTTTTATTTTTTATTTTGGTTTTGGTTCTTCAAGACAGGGCTTGTCTGTGTAGCCTTCGCTGCCCTGGAACTCACTCTGTAGAACAGGCTGGCCCGAGCTCAGAGCTCTGCCTGCCTCCGCCTCCAGGGCAGGATGCTGGATGAAAGGCTGCAGCACCTTCACCACTTGCTCCTTTGATCATCAAGGATTAGGCAATTTTCAGCAGCGCAAGAGCGTTTAGGATGTGACCAGTAGGAAGTCTTTGTTACCCTTTCCCAGTGATAGAATCATTTCCTTCTTCTCCATCAGTATTGTAGGGTTTACTGTTTTGGCATCTTTCATGATCTGCTCTCTTCACTCCATGACAGTTGCTCCTTCCCCAACGGTCCCCTTAAATCCTTCTGGTAAACTGCTGGAGCTAAGTCTCACCAGGTGTCTTGGTGTTTGCACCCTGGAACACTGTTAAGTGGTTCCTCTTGGCTGAAGTTGACTCCTGGTCTCTTGGCACCTGACATCAGCATTAATCAAGTCACAAAATCAAAATACAGAACCATCCTTGTTTTTCCCTCTTCTTTAACCCCCTCACGAAGTGTTCCCATATCCTATAAAGTATGTTTCTAGAACATCATATCATCTATCTTTTGTGTTTTCTGTGCCTTTTCCAACTCAACAGAGGGTAACTATCCCCATTTACAGGTGATTTAGAATTTGTTTATTAGTAGGAAAGGGAAAGAGCGCTTTGCAGACCATTCCCACTCAGAAGGAGGCTAGAACAGGGCACTGGATCTCTTGGCAGTGGAGTTAACAATGATTGTGAGCCACTGTGTGGGTGCCAGGCACACAAGTCCCCTGCAAGGGCAGGGCTCTTGCTGCTGAGTCAGTCTCCAGAAGCTCCGTGGTCACCTTACACGTCAGTGTTAATCTGTCTCTGGACAGCTGTGGAATTGATGTGGAAAAGCTGAAAATGCCTTTCTTAAGGCCACACACTTGGTAAGGGGGTCAGATTCCCAATCAGAATTCCCATTGAGTTGAGTGGCCTTCTTCTGAATTCATTTGCTTTTTCACACATGTTCCCACAGGTCCATGCAGGATTTTTTTTTTTTAAGCAAAGTTGAATTGAATTAGAAACTATACCCTGGTCTGCTGTATTAACTCAGGAACATTTGCTTTCAACACTGACTTAGTGGAGGCATAGATGATGTTAACATGGTGAAAATTACAAATAAAAGAGTTACAGCAGAAAGCATTAGATGTGGGGCCTACTAGAAAAGTCTGGGTTACAGAGACTAAAAATAAATAGGGATCAAATGGGGGGAAGTCAAAGAAGGGAGCGGAGGGGAAAGAGAGGCGGAGGTCACGGCGCTGGAGCGAAGTTGCAGGATGTGAGTGGAGGAGCTTAGTTGAGCCACGAAACGATAAATCACTGCAATCGTGTTTGGAGAAATCGAGAGAAGCTTTCCGATCTGCCCGCATCTGTGGTGGCAGTGCCGCCAGGATGCAGATTTTTGTGAAGACCCTTACGGGGAAAACTATCACGCTTGAGGTTGAACCCTCGGACACTACAGAAAATGTCAAGGCCAAGATCCAGGATAAGGAAGGAATCCCTCCTGATCAGCAGAGGCTGGTCTCCGCTGGCAAGCAGCTGGAAGATGGCCGTACTTTGTCTGACTACAACATCCAAAAGGAGTCCACCCTTCATCTGGTGTTGAGACTTCGTGGTGGCGCTAAGAAAAGGAAGAAGAAGTCTTACACCACTCCCAAGAAGAACAAGCATAAGAGAAAGAAGGTGAAGTTGGCTGTACTGAAGTACTATAAGGTGGATGAAAATGGCAAAACTAGTCGTCTTCGTCGAGAGTGTCCTTCTGATGAATGTGGTACTGGAGTTTTCATGGCTAGCCACTTTGACAGACATTACTGTGGCAAGTGCTGTCTGACTTATTGCTTCAGACAATAAGTACAGAAGACAAGTAGTTGTATATGAATAAATAAAAAGACAGGAATTGAAAAAAAGGAAAAACTGAGAGAATTGGAACTAGAGAGCAGATTCAGAGGCTAAGTGTGCTTGCTGTGTGAACCTCAGGACCTGAGTGTGGATCCCTTCACCTGCATCAAAGGCCTGGCGTGTGCCAGTGGGTGTGCCGGTGTCCCAAGTGCTGTGGGAAACAGAAACAGAAGGATTACTTCTGAGGGTTTGCTCCAGGTTTAACAAGAGACCCCATCGTGAATACAGCAGAGAACGATAGACTATTACCCACAATACCCTCCTCTGACTTCTGTGAGCATGTGTGCACACACCACATTAACACACACACACACACACACCACACTGATGCACATGCACAAATACATAAACTGACATGCGATCGAGCAGTTCAGTCACATGTTCCTTTTGTGATGGTTTCCTTATATCATCTGCTTCTCACAAAACTTCCATATGAAGTGACGTCAGAAGATAGTTGCCATTTACTCACCATAGCCCCGAGCCTCACTGTATCACAGAGCAAGAAGTGGGTAGCTTCCTAATGAAGCCCACAGGCCATAGCAGGCGATAGATCCATGGTGGTTCACACTTCCCAGTCCTTCAGAACATTATCCTCTGAAGGCATCTGGATTTCTTCCTTTGTTTTGGATTCAATTTTGGCACGTGCATGGCAAGTCTATTTAACTCTAAGGCAATCATAACAATTGTCCATAAGGATTATGTTCATCTTCCCCGTGGCCAAGGGAACAGTCCAGGGTCTGGTCTCCAGTGCTAATGGGCTGGGATGCCCTGCCCCAGGCACCTGCAGTCCGGTTATGGTGTTGGGGAGTGCTGAATAGGTCTGGGACCAGACTTGGGCTCAAATGCCAGCTCTGTTTGTTTACTTGTTTTCATTTGTTTGTTTTATTTTTAGCAGATTTGGGGAAAGAAATTAATGTATCAATTTTCAAATTCCTCTTCTTTCACATGGTGAGTTTTAGGTAAAGATTAAATTAAATGATCCCTGGGAACAAAACTTCAACAAACAAAGCCTGATGCATAGTGTTTCCTCAATGAAGAGATAAATAATAGGAATGAACACCGTAGTTGGAAAATGAAGTAGTTGGTTCCTCATAGACAGACTAAAGATGGGCAAACCAGACAGTGAATGAGTCTTCAAGGTTGATGATGGAAAAGGGCTCATTCCTGATCCTGCACTCAGAAGGCGATTACTTGAACCAGCCTTCTACAGAGAGCAAAGAATAAACAATCTTAGGTTGAAATCATCTTAAGAGATTGAGTCTTTGATGAATATCTTAAATATCACCATAGAATCTTTATCGAGTTACTGATGGAAACAGAGGCAGAGACCCACATCGGAGCACTGGGCTGAGCTCCCAAAGTCCAGTTGAAGAGTGGAAGGCATGAGAATATGAGCAAAGAGGTCAAGACCATGATGGGTTCACCCACTGAAACAGTTTACCTGAACTAATGGGAGCTCACCAACTCCAGCCGGACAGAGAAGGAAACAACATAGGTCCAAACTAGACCCTCTGAATGTGGGTGACAGTTGTATGGCTGGGGCAGACTGTGGGGCCACTGGCAATGGCACCAGGATTTATCCATACTGCTTGTACTGTCTTTTTTGGATAGATACCTTGCTCAGTCTAGATATAGTAGGGAGGGCCTTGAACCTTCCTCAAAGCAATGTGCCTTACCCTCTCTGAGGAGTGGTTGGGAGTGGTACTGGGATTGGTATGGAAAATAAAAAAGATAGTTTGTTTTCTTTTTAAAAATAATAATAAAAGGTGAAAATGAAAAAGATTGGGTCTTCCAGCAGGTGTACCTGCACTTCAGGGTTCTTAACACTAGATGGCTCCCTTCCGCCACAGAATTCGGACAGTGCTTCCATTTCCAATTCAAACAGCTCTTTCTTGATTCTTTAAGAAGAGACTGGACCTTGGGAGCTCTCTTAGGACTGGAGGGGGCAGGTGGAGGTGAGTGGGGGAGCGGGAGGGAAGTGGGAGGAGGGGAGGAAGTGGAAATTTTGAATGGTATTATTTATAAATTAATAAAAAATTATTAGAAAAAAAGAGAAGAGACTGCATCGGCTCCATTGGGAAGATAGCTCTCAACTCCTTTAGGACAATGGGTCTTGTTTTTTTTTTTTCTCACTTCAAGGTCACTGCCCATTTCTGAGGCTTTAGAATGCTGAACTTGGGAAGGACTGAGAAGGTGGCCATGTCAGATGCCTGGGGTGAAGGCTACAGGTGTGACTCTGAGTGCCCAGCACATTCCCATCTGAGTCCACCCTATGTCCTCATTCCTGCCAGCTCACCAGCCAATGTCCGTATTATTGCTTAGTAATGGGCTTTAACGTCTTGTGCTGTCTTCCAGAATCTCACTGTGAAGTCAAAATTCTTTCTACTTTAAATTATGGCGCTCAGCATGCTGCCATGTACTAGAAAGGGAAGAGGACTCAGAAAATTGAGATTTCGGCTGTGGTCCAGTTCTATTACTAAATATTTTAAGAAGCATTTTACCTCAAGCTGCTCATTTCCAAGTGCATTGTCTCAATTCCTCTTATGTGTGAGAGCCATTTTATCAGGTTATTGCGAGGACTGAACAAGACGTCGCTCACACCCTGAAGACTCTGAAGCTCTAGGTAACACGGCTGCTGCACCTTCATCCCGCTCTCCACTTTGGCTAGACGCACCTCAAGAGTCGTAATCAGCCATTTTTAACGACTTAAAGACTTAACTAATTAACCCTTCTGGGACTCAGGGCTGATGAAGGTTCTCTTCTTTTGCATGTTTACAATGCTGTAGCGGATGCTAGAGCCCTTAAGTGTCACAGAGAGCCTTAAGAAAGTTCTAATACTTGCCCTTCCACTTAGAAGCAAATACATAACTAGTTCACTATGGATAGAAGTAAAGTTTATTCAAGATATAAAAAGCAAATGGAGCTGATGAGATGACTCAGCAGGTAAAGGCGTGGCTACTCGTTCATACCCAAGACTTACGTGTCCTCTGATAGCCGCATGTGTGCTATGGCATGCAAGCATTCACACACACATACACACACACACACACACACACACACACACACACACACACACACACACACACGAACCAAACAGATGTAATACATTTTTCAAAGGAAAGGCAAAATTATTTTTAAAGATCTAATTTTACTTTTAATTATTTGTGTGCATATGTGTTTGTGAAGAGAGTTGATTGCAGCAGTCAGAAGAGGGTGTGGAGTCCCCTCAAGCTTGAATTATGAGTCGTTCTGAGTCACCAGACTTGGGTACTGGGAACTGAACTCAGGTTGTCTATAAGATCGTCTATCTCTTAAGCTGCACAGACTATGTTTCAGCCTTTTAAGGCGGCATGTTGATTTGAAGTCAAATAATTTTTTCTAAGGGAAGTGATGAAAGACACATTGCCAACCTTTAAGTGTCTACATATTGTCTCTGACTCTTTTCGCAGCCATCCCTGCAAATGACACGTATGTGGGACTGTCTCAAAGTTCACCTGTCCTTGCAAGTGGCCACTGAGGTTAGTGGAAGCTGTTTTGCAGCATGGTCCCGAATTCTAGGGGCCATGAGGCTGCTTGCAGTGTCCCAGCCTTGTGGATGTGACATATGCTGTGTGTTGATGCTGAGGGCTCTGGGAGCTTGGCAGGCTATAAGTGGCTGCAGTGAGCCCCTTGGAAGACTTTCGCAGGTCCTGCCTGTCTTCCTGGCAAAGCAAATGTCAAATAAGACATGATGGCCAAGGAAGGAAAGTCAGGAATCCTTCAGAACCCTCATTATTAATTCTTGCCTTTCGTTCTACAATTAGATGCTTAAGATGGAATGGGCTTTTTGAAACCAAAGCCCAGCCCCAGTGACACACTTCTGTCACCAGACTGCGCTCTGTTTCCCAGCTGCCCAGACATGAATGATCACATAAAAAGTATGTAAATTACAACACTGTTTAACTGATGGCTCAGGTATATTTCTAGATAGCTCTTTCTTACATCTTAAATTAACCCATTTCTCTTCTCTTATATTTTACCACGAGCCTCGTGGTTTGTTGAAGGCCATAAGAATAGAGGGGGCCAGACACTGCTGGAGTGCCTTTGCCCCAGCCCTCGGGAGGCAGAGCCAGGCAGATCTTTGTGAGTCTGAGGCCAGCCTGGTCTAAAGATCGAGTTCCAAAGCTACACATAGAAACCTTGTCCTTAAAAGCAAAAAAAGAAAAAAGAAAGAGTAGGGTGCAGAGGATTGTTTGTGGGGCAGGACTGTGCATTGGCAACCTTCTTGTGCCTGTGACCAGAGAGCTGGCAAAAGGCAATATAAGAAAGGGAGAGTTCGCTCTGACTTACGTGGTTTTATGAGAAACAGCCCAGAAGAGATGGTGGCAGCTGTGTTAACAGTTGTGGGGTAGCTGGGTCACATCATGTCATCAGCCAGGAATAAAATAAAGCCAGACTACAAGCTTTATGGACACATGCCTGCTTCTTCTAGCTAGGATCCACATTCTATGGCTTTAAACCTCCCCAGATATTGACACCAGTTGGGGATAAAGTGTTCAAACACATGAGCCTTTGGATAACATTTTCTGTAAAAACCACGGCAGGCTGGAAGGCAAGTCCTTAGTACGAGACCTTATTTCAGTGAAGGATTAACCCAAGCCATGAAACTTACATTTCTGTTTACATTTTAAGGCTATGAGCAATGTTCTTTGCTTTGAAAAACTGCCAGTTTCATAACATTTAACATTCAAATAAAGATGGGTAATGTACACTGTACTACAGTAAGCTTTTCCTGAAAACACTCGTGGGATTCCATAGCTCTTAATAACTTAATGAAGATTCATGTCAGCACTGAGAACTCTAAAATAAACTGCCACCAAGGAGGAAGAAGATTGAGCGATACTCCCTAAATAAATTCGGGACACTGAGTGCCTGGCTGGGACTTCGCCTCTTATTCTCCACCTCTGAGGCCACATCAGAACCAAGGCTCAATCACACATGGTGCCTTATTCTCCTGGGAACCTTGACTCATGACCTAGAATGGCCAACGAAGATTGTGGAATCAGAACTATGGTTCAGGGAGCCTTGAAGTGTGCACAGAATGGGAGTGTACGAGGAGACATCTTATCATGCCTGCTTGCACTACCCTTTTCAGAACTGAGGGAAAGGTGCTATTTTAAGCAGAATGAGAACTGGACTGGATGCAGTGTGGCACAAACAAAATGCCCCCCTGGGACGCTGGACAATGATGTAGAAACTGTTGTCTCTTTGATACAAGTGTTGAGCTTGTTGTCTCTTTTCTGAGAGCTTTTTTAACTTTTCATTTTACTCTACCCCAAAAATTTAACTCCGGAGACTTTGAAAACATTTAAAAGCTTTAAAAGAATAATACATAAATGACTTGTAGTATTCTACCAGATTAATCAATTAATGTTTTGAGACATTTCCTCCTTTGATTCCTTCTCTTCTTCCATCTTCTTTTCTTTTCTTCCATCACCTACACACACACACACACGCACACACACACACACACACACACACATTGTGTTCTTGAACTACTTGAAGACATCATTATATCTTATCCTTTCTAAAGTAGAATACAAAAAGGATTAGACATATGTGAGATACACTGGGGGAGGACAGCTGTGAGAAAAAGTTGTGGGGGGATGTCACAATTTAGATTTGAGTGTCTATTAAAGACTCACATAGTGAAGACATAATTGATGGTGGTGTCTCAAACATTTAGGCTGTAGGTTACCAGGGGCATGTTCTTGGAGGGGACTATGGAAGCCTAGGCTCCTACTCTTTCTTGCTTTCATGTCTCAGCATGAAACTGTATGGCTTCAATCTGCTTCATGCTCTACAGGGGATGTACAAACACCCCTCATGCACCCATTGTCGACGTGCAATGGGTTCCAGCCATAGAACCTTCAAACTGTGAGCCAAGGTCATCCTCTTCATGAGTCACCTCAGACATTTGATCCAGTAATGGAGGACGGACTAACCCAACAAAGGAGAAGGGGAGAGAGATAGCTGAGAAGCAAGTGAAGGAGAAGAAAAAGCTGGGGACAGAAACCCGGAAGAACACAGTCTCCTCAGGCCAGGGTGGGACTCTTCAGTATCCATTTCTATCCTCACAGTGTCATTTCACGTGCCAATAGTTAACAATTAGTACATGAAAGCAAAGGGTCCTAAGGCATCTACAGAAAGACAGCAAAGTGGGAAGAAAACAGAAAAAGCCATATGGGGCCAGCTACACAGCCTAGAGTAGCTGAGACCTCAACATGGTGTCCTTCGTGGGAGGCAGGAAAGTGGAAACTGGACAGTGGGTGAACATGGAGCTTTATGGAGAGGCAACAGCAATTTCAGAGGCCTAATGTATGTAGGAATGGAAGGGAGGCCATGAGACTGGAGTAGACAGAACCAGAAGGGGCACAGAGGTCCCACCTGGTCAGCCTGAGTAAGAGAAGGGGCACAGAGGTCCCACCTGGTCAGGATCAGCTGATGCAGGCCTTTGAGGCAACTGCATTGCAACCTTTACTTCAAGTGACTCAGGCAATGACTAGAAAGTTCAAGTGCAGGAACAACATGATCTGGCCTTTAAAAAAATGGTGTCTTTTTTTGTTTTCTTTGTTCATGTTAGAATAAACGATTAGAAGTAATCAAAAGAGTGATAGGGAGATAGATGAGGGAGTTACTCTGACTGTCCACATGAAAGGCAGAGTGGTGTAGATCAGGGTGGAACTTATGGAGACAGGGAAAACAGACCCAGTTCTGCATAGACATTCGGCAGAGCCCATGGAGCTCCTGAGCAGCAATGGCTTCTGTACTGACTGATATGCTTGTTTGTTTCATGACGACAAATGTGCTGTCCAGCTCAGATGCTTCATACAAGCCGGATCACTTGTCCTGTAACAAGCAGTTGGTTATATGTACTTGAGTGTGCCTGAGTGTGAGTACATATGCCAGGTGCATGCAGTGCCCAAGGAGGCCAGAAGAGGGAGTCAGATCCCGGAACTGGAGTGAGCCACTGAATTTGGGTGCTGGGAACCAAACCCCGGTCCTTTGACAGAGCAGGAAGTGCTCTTAACCACTAAGCTATCTCTCCAGTCCTGTGTTTTTTATTTTATCAATTTTTATCACATTTATTTATTGATTTGTGCATGTGGTGAGGGAAGCATATGCCCCAGTGCATGTGGAAGTCGGTGGACAACTCATGGATGTTCAATCTCTCCTTTCACCATGTTGATTCCCAGATCACTGAATTTGGTGATTCAAACTTGCCAGCAAAGTACCTTTGACTGATGAACCTTCTCCAAGACATGTAAGTCATATTTTTAAAATGAGATGCTACTCTACATGGCAATGCAAATAAAGAATTTAGAGGAAGTACATAATATCTTTCTTCTGGCGTAATGGAAATTATTGTTATAAAAACCACAATAGGTTATTACATATGGTCAAAATATTTTCAAGGCCAAATTTCAAGGGACTTTAAGTGTGTGATTAATTCAGTTTCTCCAAGTTCAACACTAATAAACACACAGCCCAATTATAAAATCGTTACTCTATGTGCCCAATGATCTAGTAATGTTTGTAGTGGATCTTGATGAAGTATAAAGTTCTAGAATGTTCCATTCTGCTACTCCGTGGCAAACAGCATGGGGGAGATGGGGCTGCTCCTTGTGAAACCAGAATGTGCCTGCACAGAACAAACCATACTGATTTGCAGGTCCCCTGCCACCATGCAGCTGTCTGTATCTGATATAGTTTTAGCTCAGCTAAATAAAGGGAAGGCTAGTTGCCTGCCACCACATACCTGATTGTGACTGAAGGCACTAAAATCTACATGATATTCTCATTTTACACAGTCATTTCTCTTCTCCTTGAAGATGCCTGGACACTTTTGGGACATAACACTAAATAATAAAATCATTTGGTGCAGACTAAAACACCAAATGGAGCACTGGAGTCTGGGATAAATGTAATTATTTGGTACTTGTTTTTATTTAAATAAGGCGTAATGTACAGTTTTCTATTTTCTTGAAAGTAGGCCTTCTTTAATTATTTTAAGCATATGAACACACATACTTGGAAATGGATAGATTTATTGTCTTGGCCATTGACAAATTATACTTCCTACCTGTCTTAACATTTCTCAGTTCTGGGGTTAACCAAACTCTGCACACGCTAGGCCAGAATCCTCCCACCCTCACTTTTCACACTGCAAACTCAGGAAGACTGTGCAGCCTCTATGTGGCCACTTCACTGTCACGGTTTCAGGAACCCTTGCTTCCTCCACATTGCTCGAATCGCCTGGGATGAGGCATGAAGCGCATTCATGTGTATGAACTGCACAGGGTAACTGTATGAAGAAGAGATGAGAGTGTCCGACACATTCTATCCTGACCTAGCACGAAAACACAGCCTTCTGCACTGCACCAGGTAACTGTATGAAGAAGAGGCGAGAGTGTCCAACAAATATCCTGACCTAGCGCTAAGACCCAGCCCTCTGCACTGTTTCAGACAATAGGTGTGTAGCCAGCAGAGGCACCCATTCAGAAAGGCTTTCCAGAACATCCCCTCTTTGCCTTTCTCTGCTGCTATAGAACCCAACACATTTAACACTTAGGAAAAGTTAAAGTCAGGAGCACCTCAGTAAACAGAGGGATGGAGGAATGGTGCTGACTCCTCGGTTCACCAAGGGCTGTTGCTAACTCAATGACTCTCTTATTACACCAGTATGCAATGTCTTCTATCCATGATGAGTAGTTTTCTGGGTTACCTGAATTTGGTTACCTCCACGGAAGACTCGGTAGTTCCATTTTGTGAGTGTACAGCTTTTAGGAAGGGGGGGCTTTCTGACAAAATTAGGTCAGTAAAGTAAGGCCTGTTAAGGTCATCCCTGATACTCATTACTGCCTACTCTCTCTGCTTCCTACACTGCCATGTTCATGTTCCTTCTTTGATGGACAGAAGTATTGCCACCATGTCTTCCCCTCCATGATGGACATGTGTCTTTCTAAAGCTGTGGCCAAAACACACTCTTTATAAGCTGTTCTGTTTGGACATTGGTCACAGTGACACATGACCTACAACATAAGAGCAATAATGTCAACTAGGTGGTGGGTTGGGGAAGACTAGAACTCAGAAGCAAAACCTGTGCCAAAGATGAGCAACTGAGATTTAAGTGAAAGTCAAGATACCACTTTGCAAAAAGCCATTTAAATGGACAAACAAGATGGAAGCCTCTATTGCTGGACGTAGCAGAGACTCAGGAAATAAGAGATGATCTGTGGGAGGAGGGAGAGTCCAGATAGTGTGTTTCCCATTTGTTTTGTTCCTTAAAGACAGAACATATTTAAATTTTTAAAAACTTTTTTTTTTCAGATAGAAACTTGAAAAGAGAAAGCATGCAGATACAGGGCCTTCTGGCTGTGGATTGACAGCTGCTGTCAATCCACAGTGATGCTGTCAGAAGCTTGGGTCAAGAAGGGAAAGCAACATTTCAAGTTACTCAGTCCCATTATCTGGAATGTGCCTCCCCTTTATTTATGTCTCTGTGTGAATAAACTCTACCCATCCTTCAAGGTCAGATTCAAGTCTACCTTCTGTATTGAGGCTTTTCTCACTGCTGCTACCAAGTGCCTGGAAACACATTAAGGAAGGACAGGTTGATTTGGACTCAGATGTCAGGCATGCAGGCCCTCATGCACGGAAGACATACTGGCAGACACGTGAGGCACTCAGTCACATTGTGCCTGCAGTCAGGAAGTAGAGAGAGATATGAATGATGATTTCTTTTCCTATGAATTCAATTCACTTTCTCCAATTTTTCTAGCCCAAGACTCACTCCACTTCAGGAGTTGGTGTCAGCCATTTTCAGGATGAGACTTTCCTGTTGTCCCGGAAACACCCCCATAAGTGTTTCCATGTTGGTTTGATGTTGACAATGAAGATGATCTAACCATGGCATCTCCATTTCTTCTTTAATGCCTACTTCCTTATTTTATTGTTATCCCTTAACACTTTCATATTCTTTCTTTTGAATAACTTCTGTTCTTTTGCTTCTGTTCTTTACATACTGTATTAATTACTTTTCTATAGCTGAGATAAAACATCATGACCAGAAGTAACTTAAAGAAGAAAGTATATTTTTTTTTGTTTCTGGTTCTATATCAGTGGAAGAGAAATGGCACCAGGTACCTAGAACCGGAAACTGAGAGATCACATCTCAGCTACAGAGAGGAAGCTGAGAGCCTGAACCGATTGGAGGCAAAGCCATAAATCTGCAAATACTCCCTGACCCTAGCAAGGCTCCACAACCTAAAAGTTCCAAACCTTTCCAAATAGTGGTCAACTGGGGAACAAATGTTCCATCACATAAGCCTATGTGTGACGTCCCTCACTCCAACCACTGTAGCTACCTTCTAGTTTCTAGAGGGAAGTGATTGATTTTTATCTACATTATTTTCCTTTAGGGCAAAGACACATACTGGATAGTAAGGGACATTTCATAAGTAATTGAACTGGCAGAATTCTTTATTTTGAAACAAGAAGTATTAATGTGTGTGATGGGGAGTCTTTCTTCAATGAATACAATACATTTGTTCTCTATTCGACCTACTAGCAAGACCTCTTTTCGCTACATTCCTATGAGGACCTTTTATTGAGGATTTTTCTCGGGCTGATGCCTATAAAAGCCAATGAGTTTTGCTCATGTTATTATCCTTCCTTTAAAAGAAAAGGGTTTTTATCAGGGTGTCTACATTTAGCTGCATTCCAAATGCTTTGAAATGATGATAATTAGCATTTAAATCCAACCTCACCTGTTTAGGAGTTACAGCCATGCTTACTACCTAATGGAATAGCCACACTATTATCTTCCATTGAAAAAATCTTCAAATATAATATGTTATATTTGAAAATCGCAAAAGCCCGGGGGGTGATAGCATCACAGATGGTTTGCATTTGCCAGCAACATCAATTTTATGGTATGAAATTGACGCATGCCCAACTACTTGTACTTTTCCAGCCTCAAAACTTAGCATGCAGTGAACAACTCTCGGCACAACCGCACAGACAAAAATCCCTTCCACAATAACTGCCATTTGACAAGGAGAAAAATCTTTTCTTTTCAAAAGCATCTTGATCGCCACAGGACAGGAGTGAACACTAAAGAGAATCAGTCTGTTTGAAACTCGGTGAGATCATTCAAAGCTGGTCTCAGGCTGTGCTCACTCATAAAACACTCCTGATTTTTGAGAGCACCATAAGAGAACAGTTAGGCCTTCAAAGAATAAATCTCAATTCACGTTCCCCATTGGCTTCTGACAGTTAGCTCATCATCTTCCCATTACACGACTGTATCTTGAAGGAATGCCAGGATTTTACCTTTTATTCTCTTCAGAGATGCCAAGTATGTATTTCTAATCTTCCGTGGCTTAATTTTGCAGCTGATGAGGTCATAGAGAAAGAGGAGATGAGGGCTGAAGCAAGATTGATGAAAGGATTATGGTACAACCGGAGGTTTATGATAGAACACGGACTGAAACTAGCATTTTTAAATTGTTAAAAAATAAATATACTGTATATCTCAAGAGACAAAAAATGATTTTCCCATCAAAATTTCTGGACTCACAAAGAGCGAACATGAAGTACAGGGAGGTGTGGGCTGAGGCTGAGCGCTGGGCAGTATGGGTTCTCCGTTCAGTTTGGCACTAAACAGCTGTGTAATTTGGGGGCAATTAACAAACCTCTCTGGGAGCATGCTATCTCTACGGCATTGAAATAAGAAATTGAGTGCTAATAATCACTTAAGTTTGATGTTTTGATGTCAGATTCTGTAAGTGGATATATAAAATTACAAAGTAAAAAGTGATTAGGACCTGGATTTTCATTTTGGCAGAATTAGCTCATCTGGAATCCCGCTGCTCAATTCACCAGTCAGGAATCATTTGAAACACACCTGTTTTGTTATTTATCCTTTAAGTGAGTCCTGCCCAACTACTTTTAGAATTTGACTTGTGCTTTTTTATTTTATTTATTTATTTTTGAGATAGAGTGTTACAATGTAGACCGGAAGTCACTAGGTAAAGCAGGATCTTTTCTGGCTTGTGGCGATTGTCCTGCCTCTGACTCCTGAGTTTTGAGATTAGTCATACCATCCCACCTGACCTCAACTGCTGTTCGGCCCTAGCATATTTAGGTCAAGGTCCAAGCATTTCTGAAAACAGTGTGTGCTGATTAGCATTTCCATGAGCACTCATTGAATCAGCTGCAATCTTGAAACAGTGCCTACATATTTCTCAGGGAGGTAACTAAAAGATGCAAATACCAAAAAAGGAATAATTTTAAAGAACTGTAAAACATATCTGAATAAAAACATGTATTCAGATGAGATACATGCACAAATATAGCCAAAAATAGGAAGTAAAATAATCAAGGTAATTTATAGTAGTCAAGTAGAAAAACTCCAACAATCCAGACTCATTTTGCATGTTTAAAAGGAAGATGAGAGAGGAGCATGCCACATGGAGCACAGAGACATGGTGGCTCCCTGTCACCAGAGTGAGAAACCCAATCAAACTGGGCTTCTAATGGTGATCAGTATGTGCACATGTATGTGAAGGCACAGATGTGCCTTCAGTGCACGTGTGTGCACACAAGTGTGTGAGTGTGGGGGACAGAAGTCAACCTTTTGTGTTGTTCTTCAGGAGCTATGAACTTTATGTTTTGGGGCAGAGTCTATGGGATCTGGGGCTAACCAATTATCTAGTGTGGCTGGACAGGCTATAGGTAGCCACCTGTCTTCCTAGCCTTATATTAGAGCCTGCACCATCATATCTGGTCTTAATGCATGAAAGACAGGGAATTTATCAATTAAGCTATGTCCATAGCCCTGTGGCTGTTTTCCTTGAGTGTTTACTCAAGTTCTGTAGCAATTAAGAGTCGAGTAAGAAGTAACTCCTTCATGATCTTGAACACTGAATCTGGGTTTTGCTAGCCTTGCTTTCTACTCCTGTGATGCTATGATGACCTAACCTTTCAGCCTTGACCTCTTCCTGTTTACATTCGTGACCAATAAGCCATTCTGATCTTAGGAGACCATGGAGAGGAGGCGATGACTCATAGCACAATGCATGGGTTACAAATTGTGTCAGTGCAGTCTTATTTGCTGGAGCAGCCCTCCGGCAGCACCTGGTGCCATCTTTCTTGAAGATGTCCACAGAGATATATTTGAGAGGCTAGTGAGAACACAAGACTACAGCACATCTTCTGAAGGCCAGGTTACTGATCATCAGGCTGAATGTTGCCATGTGGAAGTCAAGCATTCACTCTGGAGCTTTGGTTAGCATGCTTCACAGAAGAATTTAACATCCCTGGCCTTTGGCTTGTGACTAACTTGTATGATTGATGAACAATGGGGAACAGGTCTCTAATGAGTGTTCTCTGTGGGGTGTGTGTGTGTGTGTGTGTGTGTGTGTGTGTGTGTGTGTGTGTGTGTGTGTGTGGTGACTGTGTTATCAGCATTTGCAATTATTAATGGAGACTATCTTTTGGAGACTTGACTTTTGGGAGGATAAGATAGGTCACATATTGGGTTGCCTAGAGAGAATGGATGAGTGGGAAAATCAGAACAAAAAACCCGATAAGCCAAGAGAGAGGAAATTATGGGAAGAGAAGTAATCTTTTTACATATCTGTCACACATGTGGCACTAAAGAAGGTGGCTTAGGAGCTTAGAAGCTTATTTGTTACCCTTACAATAATAATAAATTATCCTTATTTGTTTTTCATAAAAGTTTGTTTTATAGAATAAGAAAAAACATTAAATAAAGTAGAATGCCCTGATCAATTTCAAGGGCTAATGCACAAGTGAGTTCTAACTTTCTTTCTTCAGACAAGACTCCATAAACGAGGCAGCCTCTACTTGCAAATTGGCATCTGGTTGGCATTCTGCATTCAAGGTACTTCAGAAACCTTGTATAACTTTATGAAAGAATTCAAGGGTGACTAGTTTTTATGATGCATAAGATGATCACATATAACCATTATATGGATGTTCATGTGTGCATATATATATACACATATATGTACATGCACACACATACATATATATGAAACGCTCTTAATTTTCAAGACATTAGGGTGAGTTTTCTAGGAGTCCAGATATTTCTGAAAGAAAGGGGCCATGAAGAATTCTGTGACAAGTACTGTCTGGAGGAATTAGTCAAATTTGCGAATCTGATCTGTGAAGACCGGGACTTTCTGAAGCTGAAAGAGGACAAGTTCAAAATGAGCAATGGCACATGTCCATTGCCAACAGAAGTTGGTGGATCTTATAACACCAATGCCAGATCTGTACCTGTTCAGGTATCACAAGTAATGTCTCCTAATTATATGAAGAAGGCCCACAGGAGACATAAGGGAAGGAGGCTGTAGATGAGGGTCTCCCACTTTCTGGAAGCCAGGCTTTGGGAGCTACGTCATGCTAGAGAGCACCATCTCCCCATGGATGTCCCCCATCCTCCATTCTCAGAGTGCAATGCTGTTTTGCTTTGAGCACAGAGCTCTTCACATCCCTTTGACACCACATGGTGTAGGCTTTGAGGGGGAAGGCCTGTTCCTCCCTAGAAATTAAAAGAAGAGTACAGCAAAAGATTAGTGTCTATCAAAAAAGAGCATAGACTTTGCCTTGTTGAATTGTTCTAAATTGGCATAAATTATGACCTGTGCATCCAGTACTTTTTCCCGTAACATAAAAAGAAAATTACACACACAGTTCAAGTCCCTTAAGTCAAGAACACATGTAACACTGGAAGAGAGAGAACGGCACAGCCCAGATTCACTCAGATTTTTAGTTTTCTGTATACACAGCGAGGAAAGTTGCAGCTACATTGCAAACAGGATTGTGAAGTTTTAATTATATTGTCCCCATCGTGTCCCTGAAGAAAAGTTTGGGAAATATAATGCTATTTGAAATGTTCATAGTATTTGTCAAAATGATTCATTTTATAGAGTAGGTACCTAATTCATATTTCCATCCATCCAATGACATTAACTATCTGAAATACACGCAGCAACTAAATAGAAAGGGGAAGGGTGGATTTAGTTCACAGTTTCAGAGGTTCAAAGGCAGCGTTGTGACTGAATTGGCTTAGTTCATACGGGGCGGCAGATAACCCTCCTTACCGCTTTGCCTCCACGCTCAAGCTCAGCCGGCGGCTTGGCCTCCCCGGGCTTCCTTCCTGGGAAGGGCATGGTGTGCTGCCATCCAGAGTGGGCTGGCATCCTCACATCTTTTAACTACTACAATAATCTCCCACGAATATCTCCAAAGGATAATTTGATCTGGGCAATTGAGACTCCCTTCTCAGGTGACTCTAGGCAGGTCAAGCTGACAGTTAAAGACAACTAGGAAATCACCCTAAAGAATTAAAAACAGATGTATGTACACCAGTCTTGTTAATTAGGCACAATAACCAAAGGATGAAGAGAATGTTCAGCTATGAGGGCACGCATAGCCGCACATGCGTGGAGAAGTAGAACAACCCCAGGGGCTACATGAACGAACTTCAGCAGCATTCGGCTACTGCTGCCTGCAGCAGTGAGTCTGCATAACTAACTATCCTGCCCACTAGAAGTATGGATCCTGAAATAAGCTCAGCCAAGGGAAAGGAGCTGAGTTCTTCACTACCTTCTTCTTAGGTGAGACATGCAGTCTTTCTCAATTTCTCTGTCTATTTCCCAACTTCAGAAGCCCAAAGCAGTCAGGGTAGCTCGAGTGGAATGACACTGGAGAGGGAGCCAGACTTTTAACAGACACACATTACTAAATAGAAAGGACATAAAGAAGACAGAGGAAGATTCTGTTCCTCACTCAAACGGTAATGAGCAGAGAACACAGGCAGCCCACAGCACGAGGGATAGAGCTTAAAAACTGACTACTCTTCATTATCCATGGGAATGTGATTAGCATGGAGCTCAGCCAAGTCTTTCAATGAAGCTTCTCACTGGCTGAGTACTAGAGGGCTCAAGGAGGGGCACCATTCCCAGAGTGTGCGTGTGTGCTGTGTGTTTCCGGGGATCCACATAGGAATGAAAACCCAAATACCTTCCTTTGCAAAGGATGTTGGCCCCACTGATTTACTTTCATCTTCTTTGTGTGGGTGCTTGGCATCCACAGCTGGTGCAGTACCCCCACCCTCTAATAACTTGCCACCTGTTTGAATCTGTCAATTGAATGACTTGAAGGCCACTTTATGTCAACGGTGTCTAATTAAGTTAGTAATGAGATGCTCAAAATTGGGCAGCTGTGCAGAAGAGAAACAAATGTTATTCCAGCATCAAGAAAATTCAGAACAAGGAATTGAACCCGAAGTTAGTGTTGGCAGGTTACGATGGTGTTAACTGTGCCTGTGTGTCCCACTTCAGATAGTTGCTGGGCACACCTCTCTCTGGAAGGAAATATACTAAGCAGGTTTTGAGTGTGAATCTACTTGGAAGCGTGAGAGTCCTGACCGGAGCTTGATGATCCAGGGAGTCGGATCATTTGATTCCATGCCCTCTTCATGAGCTGTAGTTGGAGAATTCTTTACAGTGGGGCAAATTAATTATTACAAACAAAGAACTAAGTCATAGAATATGAAGGACGGGAACTTTGAGGGATGGCAATGGAAGCTTATTGTTTACTGCTTAATCTCCACACCTAAACCTCGGCTGAATTTTATGGTAGCATCTATGGTAGAAATGATAAGAATGGAGGCATCTTTGCACGAGGTGCCTGTGTACGAACAGAAGCCTGGCTGTAGCAGAGGCTCCTGCTGAAGGATTTACTACAAGAACAACATCAGAAGGGCTCCAAGGTACCTGCATAAACCTTTATTGTTCGATTTTACGTGGCAAAGATGAATCCTGCCCTATCGGATACTTTACTTCCTTAGCCGCCTCCTCTGGGTTAACTGCTGTTACCTTTCAACCTCCTGATAAGGGGACTGTATTTGGGCACTTGCCACTCCAGAACCTTTGTGGAAATGAGGGCAGAAGTCTGAGAATATCCCCCCTCTGGAACTCATTAACTGCTCTTTCCAAGGTGTTCATCTAGAGTGCAGAATGACTGAACGGATTGCAGTGAATGGCGGGCGTCCCCAAACAACTGATGAGCTGTTGATATGGATTTTCCTTTGCATCCAAGCCAGACAGGCACATACCTTCCCACAAACGGTGCTGTGAAAGACCAGCACCCCTGAGAGGAACAATGGGCTGAGGGAGAGAGCCAAGGATCAAAACCAACAAATCAAAAATTTTTAAAACCTCTTACTTTTGGCTATGCATACAATTAAAATATCTTTTCTTTGCTTCACTACAAAATAAAAAGCTTATTAGGACATGGAAAATATGACATACCACAGTGTGTATGTGTGTGTGCAAGAGAAATGATTGACACAGGGATATCTGTCTATCACTCTATCCAAGCTACATTGGTGTGGAAGAAGACCTCCATGCAAGCTACATTGGTGTGGAAGAAGACCTCCATGCAAACTGAGCTCACTTTCTCCCAGTGAGAGAGTAACTTAAACTCTGCTTTTCAGTATTACATTTATTGACTGCCTAGAGTTTAGAACTACCTAGCTTCCTGGTTCCTTTGACCTCTGTTAGCTAGGAGATAGCAAAGTCACTTCCTCAGAGACCCCCTTAGGCATTAAAATCCCTGGGAACATCTCACCCTTCCTTTTCTTGCTTCAGGAGATTGAAAGGGTCCAGTCCTGGGTTCCCTGAGATGTCTCTGCAACGAACTGAGTTTCTTCCCACTCTTTCTCTCATCAGAAGGCATTAGTGCGTCCACCCTACACTTTACTCAACTCTTCTCCTATTTGTGGATCAAGAGAGCACTCATCTGAGTGGTCTGGGATGTTAGTGAGGATCTTGTATAAATCCCCATACTGCTCCAAACTCCAGCCTCCCTCAGCCTAGCAGTGCTGATGCCTGTGGTGCCTTCCACCTAACTCAGCAGGGAGCGTCTATGTGTTCTACCATGAGGTAGGATCGGCCTACTTTAGTCACTTTAGTCAGCTTTAGTTTTCTAGCCATGCGTTCTTATTTCTTGAAGTCCTACCGGCCACACCATGTGCCCATGAACCACTCCCTACTCTCTGTGTGAAGTCTGTTATGTCTCTGGCTTCTTCCCTGTGCTCAGCTTATTGCAAACCAATTTTGTCTTCCTGTAGATTCATGGTTCCTTATGGACTAGTCCCCCATCTTAATCAGAATGGAATCTCCTCCCACAGAGCATAAGAAATTCTTACTGATCTGTGAATAACACACAATGCTCAGGAAATATCTCTGTCATCCTACAATTTTTCCTGGAGTGATTTCCAATCCAGCTGCCCCAATCCCTCAGGGGCTGCTGGAGTTACTGCCTGGGCTGCACATTTGGATAGGTGTTTTTGTTTGTTTGTTTTTGTTTTCTTCTATTTAACATGAAAGTATAGATTTTCCTTGGGTATTTCTCTTCTTTCTTGGTAGATCTAAGATTCCACAGTCATTCACAGATTGTCGGAATGTTCATAACTTCATGATTTTCTGTCTCTCAGGACAGTGTTAGGAATGAGTATGCACCACGGCTTGGCCAGCCAGAGCTGCAGATATTAACTGCCGGGCATGTGCTGTTATGTGTAAACAGAAGACCTGGTTCTATCTGAAGATCAGCTGCATGCTAGGACCTGGGATGAAGCCAATGACCGGAAAGAGATGAGGTAAGAAAGCTGAGAGTGGACAGCAGTCTCCACGGTGATATTCGCAATTCTAGGTCTTGTTTTGCACCCACAACATTTGCTTCTGCATTTCTGAGTTACGTTAAATGGAAACTGTCTTGTTTTGCTTAAACTGCTCTGAGTGAATTTCTGCCATTTACAGCTTCAGAAGGGTGTCTGATTCCTCAATCTGGACTCAACGTTCGGCTTTTTCCAGATTGCAGATTAGATAGATATGAGCTATGTATATGTATGCTTGTCTTTTTTCAAATATGTGGAACAATACTATAAAGAAGCATATAGTAGAATTATTTATTGAATTTTTAACAATTTGCATCTGTACCATCTTACTGATGGGCCCTTTACTGAGGACTTTTTGTAGCATGATTTCTAATTGATCTTAATAATAAAAACCCAGATTCAGATATCGGGGTTAATGCTGAAAGATCAGACAAGTAAATGAACCAGTCACTAGAGAGATATTTTACCAAATGTCTACTAAAGTTTCAGACTGAAGGGGGCAAGATCCTGTCTCCACAAATCCTCAGACTGAATGGGGCATCCTATCTACTGGTCCTCAGACTGAATATGGTGAGCTTCTGTCTCCTCCTACCTTATATTCCTCTCTCCACCCAGCCTTATACCTTCCTGTCTCCATCTCCTAGTGCTGGGTTTAAAGGCCTGTGAGCCCTTAGTGCTGGGATTGAAGGTGTGCGCCACCACTGCCTGGTCTCGATGGATAACTAGTGGCTTTAGCTCTGCACTCTGATCTTCAGGCAAGCTTCATTTGTTATAGCGCAAACAAAATCACCACAGACTTTAATACTGAAGAAATTCTCTCATTTGCTAGCTCTTATGTAGACATCTAAATCTCTATCTGTATCCAATAAGTACTTATGGACTGAGCTGCCTTTGAAAGTTTCTTTTGTGCTTGATTTTCGTTCGGTGTAGAGTTGTGGGGAACCTGATGTGGGAAGACCACTGCTAAACAATGATGATTCAAATCAGGGCAAGAGGAATCTAAAGAGTAATTTCAGCAAATGAAAACTCTGGAGTGTTAGGCTAACTACCATAGAAAACCACAGGTGGGATACAGGAAACAAAGAAGGGTCCTATTGGGTTTACCTATTGACATGGAATGTAAAATCTTTATTACCATGTACCAATGCAGAAACTAATGAGATTAAGCGTGATATTTCCATACATGAACACTGGACACTGATCATATCCCACTGTCATTTCCATGCCTAGTCTGTAGTAATCTCTCCTTCTCTTTCAGGTTATTTTTGGCTTCCGTATGTGGAGACAGAGAGCAGGGATAGTTTTGCCTTTTTGTGTTTGGCTTGTTTCACTCCACATGATGACTTCCAGTTCCTCCTGCCTTGCTTCTTTACTCATCTGCTGATAGGCAGCTGGACCGATTCTACAGGTCAGTTCTTTGGAATGATGCTTAGATCTTAGCCTCTGAAGCAGTTGGCTGAGCACAGAGAGGAAGCAGCACAGAGAGGAAGCAGCTCACCGTGTCAGCAGATTTCATGTAAGTTTCCCATTAACTTAAAAAAAAAATCTTTGTCTCAAGTTCCATGACACCATCACTTTATCACCATCTGGCTAAAGGTCACATTTGGCCATTGACTGCTTCAGGCAGTTCAGCCTGATCAAACAGCACTTTGATGGTTTGAATCAGAGTCTTTGCCCTCTGCTCAGGCATTTGAACACTTGGCTCCCTGTTGATGGTGCTCTTTGGGAAGGCCTGGAGGAAGTGTGTCACTGGAGGTGGGCTTTGGAAGTTTTAAGCTTCACACCACTTCAGGTTCAGTCTCTCTGCTTTTCTGCTTGTGTTTGAAGAAGTCTTGTTCCCAGTTTCCTGCTTGTCATATCTGACCCTGGCTTCCATGCTTCCCTATCATGGGAAGCACGCGTCATACTTCCTGAACTATACATGCAAACAAACCCTTCCTCATATAAGCTACCTTGGCATAGTATCACAGCAATAGGAAAGTATCTAATACTGATATTGAATAAATCAGTGTTTTTTTTTTTTCTTTTGGTTTTTCAAGATAGGGATTCTCTGTAGCTTTGGAGCCTGTCCTGGAACTAGCTCTTGTAGACCAGTCTGGCCTCGAACTCACAGAGATCTGCCTGCCTCTGCCTCCCCAGTGCTGGGATTAAAGGTGTGCGCCACTACTGCCCAGCCAATGAATCAAACTTTATTGCTTCTATTACCCATTTTTTTTTAAAAAGAAGTAAACATGTACCCTTTGTAAAAATGTTTCAGCTTACTTGTTTTACTCCTCAGCTTAGACATGAGCTAAGACAAAAGCTCCCCTTCCCCACCACCTCATGGGCTGCTCCTGCGGTCGCCCTTCTCTGTGTATGAGCACAGGTGGGCCCTTTCCCACCACCTCATGGGCTGCTCCTGCGGTCGCCCTTCTCTGTGTATTAGCGCAGGTGGGCCCTTCCCCACCACCTCATGCAAAGCCGCTTTCTTTCTATTTCCATGTTGATGCAGACAGCGAGTCTGGTCTGCGTCATTGCTTTTATTTTCAATAAAAATTCAGCTATCTTGATTCAGAGGCAATGCTTGTAAACAACTTGGCTTTTATTTTAAGCCTTTTTGTCCCTTTCTATGCCCATCTAATCCATTGTTCCTTCCTTTCCCTATGGGTTTAATTATCCCCGATATCATCTCCAGTGTAATTGAAGAAAATCGCCTTGCAATTATGAGAATAAAGGAAATATCAAGCCAGGGCCAGTTCCTCTCACCTGTGTCTGCACTGCCCACTACGCATTGTTTGCTAAGAACGGGTGTGAACAGAGCTGGGCAACTGTTTATTTACTGTCTCTGTGAGGACTGTGCTCTGTGTCTTTGTAGTACCCAGCGGAACACAGGGAAATAGCCAGGAAAGGTCCTGTGTCTCAACACAGCGTGCCCCCCAAACTCTAGCTGCAATCAGTCTATTTAGTTCCACAAGACAGTTGTAGACTATATAGACCGTATTCATACTTCCAAGTTTTGCAAAATTAAAGTTTGAAATTAAACATTTCATTGACCAACTCCTCTGTAATCCTTCCATTTGTTTAAAAAAAAAACAAGAAAAGGTGGAAATCATGCATCTGAAGTGGTACCAGGTCATTATATCAACTCACATTTATTTGGATGCCTCAGAAAATAGAAATGAAGAAGCCTGTTGTTGAAGGAGCATGGAAAGCAGGAATGCATGTAAGTGAGTATATCAGAGAGGTAGGATTGTCCTTGTTTGTAAAGTGTCCATTCCAGTAAGAAATTGAAGTAGCAAAGATGAACGAATCTTCCAGAACAGACCTGTTAGGTGCAAAATAGCCTGAGGGCTTCGAGGATGCCCATTCTACTGATCTGAGAGCAACCAGTGACTCAGCAAGGAGGGTGTGCCATCAGGTCCCGGGTCTAAGCAGTTCACCGTTGTTCAACACCTCCCCTCTGCCAGCTCCCAGTCCCATCCTGCAGATTCAATTTCTTCTCTACCGTGTAGTTCACTGGCAACACAGGATCCAGCACCCCTACCTTGCACATCCCTTCCCCAAATGCAGCATTCCACCTGCACCCTCAGTTCTTGGTTGCCTAAGACTTCAAAGCTTCCCTCAAACATTTTGCTTGCTAGATACTCTGTTCTACTTACCAACATTCTTGGCTTGGGCTAGAAAGCAGGAGCAGTGCAGTGATGCTGGTAAGCACCCCAAAGCTGCAGCTGGAGTGACTACATTCCAACACCAGCACAGTCAGACACCTAGCAACTCTAAAGCAGATGGATGTGAAGATGGCTGTTCCTTCAGAAGGAAAATGGAACAACTGTACTGCATGGGTATTAGTTACAATTAGTATAAAGCATTTATGGAAGATGGAAGCTGATAGGCACTTTCTAAGTGATAACACTGACCATGAGAGTTTCCACCCACTTACAGGAACCTTCTAGGTGAGTTGTGTAGTGATTTCTTATCTTCACGGGTACAGAGGATGCTTCTTTTGTCTTCATTGTATTCAAGTTCTCCATTGTTTTCAGCATAGTGAGTAGCTCTTTATGAATTAAAGCATACTTTTCTCAACTCCCTAGACACTGCTTCCTGTGCTTTGCTCCATACCTCTTTCTAGGTCTTCCTGGTCTCTCTGACGGTGCTGACTCCTATGTTAGGTCTTCTCTCACCACTGACTATCTCCTTCATGTCACAGGTTATGAGACAGTCTCTTTGCTGAGACTCTCAGACATGAGGTGATGTCCTGTGCTGAAGATTTCCATTAAATAGTCTTCTTGAGGCTTCATCTCAAATATCAGGAGCTTCAAGTTAAAAGCAGCTGTAGAAGACCTCCAGGTTTCTTTCAAAAATGTTTTCCCGACTACCACCACAGCAATGCTGTCTTCATCTGCTGAAATATTATTTCTCCAGAATCATCTATACGCACTCACCAGCAATCTGATTGAGTCTACCTGGAGAACATACCAAATCTATTGACTTCTCTGTCTGCACTGGCACCATCTTCGGGCAGTCCTGACTTGTGTGTCATGTGTAACAGCACTAGAGACTCCATATTTGCTCAAGTTAATCTGTTTTCTACAATACTTCAGTATGTCCTTTGTTAAAATTATCGGTCTTCTAAGATTGTAACCCCCCATAGATACAAGACCTGTTTTCCAGCCTCAGCGTTTGCAGCGGCAATGGAGGAGCTGGCACACAGCATATTCTGAGTAAATACACAAACAAACATGTTTCTCTACACCCTGGGCTTTTTCAGGAGCTCTGTGCATTTTTTTTGTTATTGTTTTGTTTTGTTTGTTTGTTTTTAGACAACTCACTTCACTAGCCAAGTAGGCCAGCCTGGCTGACCTGTGAATCTCATGGATCTACTTTTCTGATTCTCCACCTATGGGATGAGTGTGTATAGACACACCCATCTTCTTTACCTGGTTCTAGGGATTGAACCCAGGCACTCATGGCAAGCACTTTATCCACTGAGCCATCTTCTCTCTGCCTTCGTTGCACTTATTTTGCAGCTTAATTCCATCCACAGACTAACTTGGAATTGTCCCAGCATACTCTCTGAACCTGGGTTAAACAGATGTTAGGGATCAGGGTGGAAATGGAAGTATTCTCCCAGAGATTACTGTGCACTGCACCCATTCACTTTCTGAGGTGTTTCTCGCACCTGGGTTCTATTGTCTGTCTGTCTGTCTGTCTGTCCTTACTTCTATGATCCAGGTTATGAACTCTCTGCTGCATCAGTTTTGGTTAGAGCTTGCATGTGTTTCCTCTCGTCAGTGTTCTCTAACAAGGGAAATCTCTTTAGCCAATTTAGTGCAGCACGCTGACCATCATCATAAACTTGGTGACTGGAATGCTCTGGAGAACCCTCAGTCCCTTATCAGATGTTATAGTTACTATGCAGCAACAGTGATGTGGTCACATATCTTTAACCCCCCAGTTTTGCAGTGGGACACAGACACTATATGCCTTTTTGTTGGTCAATGTATAAATCTGTATCATCAGTAGAAGCTGGCACTAAACAGCCCAACATCATATGAGAACCAGAGAAAGTGGACAGAGGGAAAATGCATTTTTCAAGGAAGTACTTACTCTCCCTTCCTGTTCTTGTCCACAGTCTTGACACTGAACACTCAAACTATCAGACAGCTATCTTGACCTGAGTGTGTGACATGAGTGTGGATTCATTGATAGCCTCTGAGGGAACCTTTGTTCCTCCAATTAGCTATGTTCATCCTTGATTTTAATATCTACAGTGAGATTATTTATCAAATCATTCTTCCTCTCTATTAAGGCTATAAAAAGGTCAAATATGTTTTGTTTATGACTGGGACAGTTCTGATTCCTCTAACTTTGCATATCCCATTTCAGAGAGTTTGCTGCTCTCTATTCTTTACCTACATGAAACAACTTATCTTTTACTCATGTGAGAAGGAGGGACTCTATCTATTTAAAGGCTATAATTTGATGAATTTAAACAGGTATATAATCTCATGAAACTATTAAAACTATGGTCTCAAGATAGATGGCACCATCTCCAGCCCAGAAATATTCCTTGACCCTCTTACCACTCATCCAGTTCTTAGCCTTCAGCCCCAGAAAACCATTAATCTTGTCTATGATAGCTTAATCTGCAGCTCTGCAAACTGTATTGAGGCTGTGGGTGCAGCAGAGTGTCTGAATGCTTGCTTATCATATGTTATCTAGGATTGATTCCCCAAGACTACAATACACATACACGCATGCACATGTGCACATGGGTGTATGCGTATGAGTGCATATATGTCTGTATGTATGTGCACATGTATATATGTATCTGTGTATATCTCTACATATATACATATATGCATTATGTATCTTACTGTATATAATTTTTGTTTTACATGTCAGAAGAAAAATTTAGTCAGAGAATTGTAGCCATATTTGAATATATAATTTAGATGATTCTGGACAGTTTGGAAGAGTGAAGAGTGACTGAGAAAATGAATACTTTTATCTGTGTTCAGAAGGCATCATACATGATTGCTTTTGAAACCACAGGGATATTTTATAAAGAAACAAAAATGATTCTTGAAGAGTTACTTCTTAGTAAAAAATACTAAAACTTTTTCTATTAAAGACATTCAAATAATCCCTTTGCTTAAGAAACCAAGCATCGCCAAAAGAAACACTCTGAAATGATTACTTTAGATGTAAAAACATAACAAGTGCAGGAGGCATCGCCACTGTTTCTGCAGGTTCACGTGAATCTGATTTGGGTTCCCACACCCTTTTCACAGGGATATTTAAATAATTTGACTGTGACAAGCCACACTGTTTTGAGACCTCATTGAAAGTCAAATGAAAACATTAATCACATGCAAAAATATTCCAGTCAGGCATAGAAATGCTGCAGGTTAGGAAATAAGTATGTTGCCTATGAGAAGAAAACAAAAATCAATTGACTTAGAAAAAGCAAGTGTTGACTCAAGTCTACACGGTCAGCATTGACTGGAGATCACCAGGGTTTCCGGGGCTTGTTTCTGGCTTATGAATTAGCAGATAGCCTTGAGCCATGTCCATACAATACAATAGGCTTGCGTGACTAACTTTTCACCTGAGAAAATTAGAAAATCAGATCAGTGGAACTACTAAGGATTTTTCCTTTGTTTCTCACTGTTTTCTATTTTCTTTATTCAAACTTTTTTTGGGGGGGTAGATTAGTGACTAATAGGCATATAGTTGTCCTTAACACAAAATATCCAAGCTAGTGATTTATACAATATCAATAGTAATTAAGCAAAAGATCAACTTTCATATCATGAAATACCATGTTTGTAATGAGTGAGAATTACTTTCTTATGGTTGTTCTGAACTCTGCAAAGTGGGGCCCACATGGTGAGGCAAACTGTTGAGTACATTGCTCTGTTATTCTGTAATGTTTGTTCTGGTTAATTGGGACGAAGTATCAATTTATACCTGTGTTTTGGACTGTATAACTATACAACATGAGTAACGAACTTAGCCAGGCAAAAGCTTTATTGCCTTAGTCATTTTGTAAATCTCCTTAAGCCTTTCATTCAATTTCTGTTTTAAAATACCCTCAAAGTTAGGAACACTTAGCTAGATAGGATGTGAAACACTGAATTTGATAGCTGGGGCATAGTGACATTAGTGGCTATTACTCTACCACCCTTGACTTTTTTTTTATAATTAATTCCTTCCTGCATGGAATGAATATTAACTGAATGCCTACTAAGGTCCTAGGGGTAGAACAGTACAGCATGCACAATGCCTTCCCTGACAGAGAACCTCCTATCCAATAGAGAATGCACTGGAGTCTGGAGGGATTTTAACCAGGGGGTGCTAACCCAAGATCTGCATCAGCATGAGGGACATGCATCCTTGGTGTGACATTCCTGGAGGAGGCACTAGGGGTAGACAAGAGTCAGTTAGGAGCAAATAGCCCAGGGTGAGATCTATGCTAGCATGTTTTCAGCGAAATGCTAGAGATGTAGTTACGCCAAAAAGATAAAAGTGGAAGCCATAAGGAAATTCCTAGTTTTTCTTTCTGCCATTCCAGAGCTGAATAAGTTTGGTGATTAACAGCTCATTAGTCTCATATTTAGGATACAAAAGGAACTTTGTCAAGGTTAATAAGAGTTCAGTGTGAAATGTCTACCCGCAAGGCCACGCATATCCAACAGAAGGATCAGTGTATCCTTACTCTTTATATGAAATGAGAAAAAGAAATTAAAGAAAGTGGAAGAATTAGAAGATGTCTGATCATTTTCTCCCTTCAAAAGCCCTGTTGAGTCAGGAGGCCTCCGGAGGATGAAGCTTCCTGAGACCACACACAGTAGAAGTCTATTAAAATGTGTTCCAATCTCAAAGAAAGGGGTCACCCAAGAACCCTGATCCTTTGCTCTGAATGGACTAATGAAAGCAGGCTGCTACTCTAAGAATTCAGACAGAGGATTTCCCTCCCTCTGGTAGAGAAGGCCAACATCATAAGAGTCCTGGCTATTTCATCCATAGCACTGAGTGCCATTCACCAACTTCTGGGGGGTTTCAAAGCCCTGATGTGAGGAGGGTCTAGTGACTGGGAGTACAACTCTTCATGGAAAGGCATTAAATGTGATTGATATGAAGACTGTCACCGCAGCATTCAAGAGCTGTGAATGTCCTGTGAGGCTGCCCTGATCTTCTCCTCAGCTGCTGCAGGTATCAATAAGCCTTTGAGAGAAGTAGCATGCTGTCCCTGCACTCTCTAGTTACCTCAGCACCTTCCACCTTCAGCACAGAGGTGAGGCCGAGTGCTCCGCCAATAACCAGCTAAGAGCTAAAAGAGAGGCTCCACCTGAGACCTGCAGGCAATTCTCTGCTTGCAATGAACAGGACTTAAACGAGCAGACATCTCCTGTGTGGGGTGGAGTGGAGAAACCTTACCTGTGTAAAACTCCTCCGAGGCTATCTGGCTGAGTAGATCTCCTGGGGCTTGAGAGCCGTTGCGTTATGGGTACAGAGTCAGGTGTCTGGATCTAGCGCAGATGTCCAAGCAGATATTTAGTGCCCTTCCCTTTGTGTAGCGCATGACTGTAAGGTAAAGTCCACTCAGGAAGATCGAAACAGAACTCTAGCTTTCACTAACTGAAGGCCAACAGGTCCTAACACCCCACGGCTGATGGCGGAGACTTTCCCCCTTTGGCTGTAAGTGGCTGGCCCGATGTTTCCACCAATGTCTTAAAAATATCTTGATTTATGACTCTGTCTCCTTTCTATAAAAATGCCATGAATCTGTCATCGCCTCAGAACACGGAGTTTGGGAGCTCTAAATCTGTGTTCCGTGGCCACTCATATTTTGGCTCTACAATAAACTCTCTCTTATCCCTTTGAGATGAGTGCTTTCTGATTTGACAATTAAAAGTGAAATTCTTTTGTGGAAACTCCCTCTAATGTATTTATGATCTGACCCTACCACTCACCACAAAGGTGCTTCTGTGAACAGGGACACATAGCTGATACTGACTCCATTTTGTTCATGAAGAACTTGGATCAGAAAGAAGAGAAGTAAAGCCAGTCAAGGGTTGTAATGAGGGTGAACCAATGAAGTGGGGGGGGGGGGAGATGGTGAAGCTATTTCTTTCCTGTCACTATTAAATAAAAGACAGAATAACCTTCTCATTAATTTGGGTATTTACTGGACTGTATTGCTGAGTGAGCTGGTTGGGTTCTGGGAAGAAAAGCTGTGTAATGTTGCTGATACCCCACACAGTCTCCATGAAAACACAGCTTCATCTTCCTGGCTTCCAGAAAGTACTTCTGATGGCTCTTCCTCCCCATGAAGCGTGTTACCCAGCTGCTGAGTAAGGGAAAGGTGGGTATCATCACTGTGTGAATGAGCCCTGTAGAGAGTCACGGAGGGGGACTCTGGACACGTGAAACTCACATTCTGCCCCAGCTATGAGTCTGTGTAATGGGTTGTCAATGGAATCCATGATACAAAGTTCAACCTCAGGCCTCTATGAAGGCAGGAATGTGATCTGGGTCCTTTCTGCAGTCTTCACAGGAAAGATCCATATGCAGTCCAGGTATTCCCCAAAGCCTTAGGGAGGGAGTTATCTGTCAACAGTGTGGCAAGCACAGCCATAATCATACAATCAAAAGGGAGGCAGACAACCAGAAGCATACTTGACACTGAAGAATACTAAATAGTGCCCAAGAGATGGTGCAGGAGGTTCCTGTACTGCCTCTAAGGTGAAGGAACTGAGATTCACCCCCGCACACATACATGGCGGAAAGAGAGAACTGAGTCCTGCGAGTTGTACCCTGGTATCTACACGCGTGTGCACCCCCTCATACAAAATTAAAGTATAATCATTTTGAAACCTTATTAAATAGTAAAATATTCTTCCAGGAAGATGATAATGATTGCTAATGTATTCTTTCATTTAAATCCAAGAAGTCATATGACTGTTACCTGAAAGTAATGACACGGGTTAGAGAAGACTCTGTGCGGTGGGATTATTTACACACACACAGCGACTGGCATCTGTCTGTCTCACTGTGTCAAATTCATGCTAGAGTAGCTACTGGAAATACGGTCAGTTGGAAAGAATTACCCGGTTATCAAGTGTCCCCTCTGCCTTTAACTATTAATTCTGACTCTGGGTCCTTCCGCACATTGTACTGCACCTTTAGCATCCTAAGAATCCGACTTTGACACATTTGAGCGTGTGGAGGTTGAAAATGATCAGATCGGAAAAGCAGAGATGCCAGAGGCAGCCTTAGTACCGTTACCGAAAGGTTAGCTGCTCAGGAAATCGGCAAGGCACCAAGCAGGCATCCACTGAGTCTCCTAAGAAACAAGGGCAGAGAGAAATGAGGCCAGACAGAGGGAAGCTTTTGTTGACATTTTCAAAAGCGTCCTTTGTACAGGCTGGGACTCTGGAGGATGGAAGACAGCCAACTAGGGAGCCAGCCACAGGAGAAAACTGCAGGTCAGCGAGCTGAGCAGTGGCCTAGGGAAACGTGGCAGAGGGTCACCCCTTCCACCTCTTCCCACTCCACTCTTCAGTGAGGGAAGGAAAGGGGGTTCCAAGAAGGGAAAGCACCCCTGCTCCCTGGCTTGGAAGTCCTCAGGGTGTGGTTATGTTGTCTTAAGGAAAAGGAGCAGAGCAAAGCAAACCACTTAGAAAACCAGCTCTGAAATTTTCTGTCAAACAAAATGTGGATTTTTGCATCTTACAGTTCCTGCTCAGAACTTTCTGTGCTCAAGTAAAGACTCAAGTCTCTCACATGCGGCTTGAAACCTACCTTTGAGTGTGGGAGTCAGCACACAAAGGATAAACTGAGGTTCTGATGCCACTCACCCAAGAGATCCACCGTGGCAGGCCCGACCACACCCGCCGGTGGGACGATGGATGACATTGAGATGACCCCTCAGATTTGAAGGGGTTTAATATTGAACGGAAGTTACTTAATGAAGTGTTGCATAAGAGAGCTATTTTTAGAACTGGTGAGCGCAGTCAAAATTAAAGGAGTCATTCTAATGAGGGCAGGTAAGAGAGGAAGGATTTTAAGTGGCACTCAGAGGACATTTTAGTTATTTCTGGGGATGCATAGAGAACTAGCTGCTCAGGCCTTGTGCATTGCAGTGGTGCAATCGGGAAATTGGGAGTCAGGCTGCAAAGCTGTTCCTAGTTATGGAAGCTTAAACCAGAAGAAACATGCTGTGGGTACTTGTAATGTAATTGGCCTCCGTAACTGGGCAGTGAGGACTGTGGTGGAGAACTTCTGTTTAGGTAATGGGTAGGAACTGTAGAGTCAAAAGAAAATCATGTGTTTTTTTCTCTGCAAATTCCAGGAGCTGAGAACAAATGGATAGATTTCCAAAGTCTCTGTGATGGAGTGGAGGCCAGGCAACCAAATCTGAGCGAGTTCACACAGAGGAGAGAATGATTCGTTGTGCAGGAGGGCTTAGGTACCCTTCTGCTGCGTGTGACACAGTGAGGCCCTCTGAATGGTAAAGTCATAGTCTGTGCTTCGATTTTCTCTCTTAAAGATGCAAAGTGTGTGTGTGTGTATATTTTGTCCAATGTGGGCTGTATCGATGTATGACTGACTCTTTTAGTCTGAACAGCATGTGTGTATATCTTGTTCAATGCAGGCTGCATCGATGTGTGCCTAACTCTTTTAGACTGAACAAGGCAACTCATGCTTTTGCACTCAGCTGGTCATGCGCTTTGCCGCTTGGACCATGTTCTGGTCCGGGAACATATGCCCCTGCTTTCCCAAAGGCAGTTTTATGTTTCAAACTTAACAATAATTGGATTAGAAGCTTAGTGGGAAAAAATGTATGTTACCTATGTGCATTGGAGTTTTGCTCAGTAGACAAGACAAACGATATCATGACGTTTGCAGGGAGGTGCAGAACCACAGTTGTTAAGCACTGAACTCACCACGGCAAGCCAGGACTATGTATGTTCAGTGTTAATGGATATACAATACATATGTGTACATATATATGGGTTTTAAATGCACCATGGATCCATTGCATACTGAGCATCCCTAAGCCAGAAGTCTGAAATCCCAAACACTCCAGAATCCCTAAGCTTTGGACCCTGAGACGCTCATATATGCTAATTTGGGCACTCTTGTGCTTGGGTTTCCAAGCAAAGACTCCTAAACTGGTAAACTCTCTGCTACTGCTCCAAACTCTGGAACATCATAAGCCTGAAATTCTTCTGTTCTGCGCATAGATGTTTTCAATCATCATTAGATTCTGTGTTCTTTTATGGTCTGAGACCTTGAATATATCCATGAATTATGTCTGATATGGAAACATTTCCTCTGTTTTGGCTGCTTGGGAAGAATACACAGTCCTTGGAAATTGCTATCACTCAGAAATGAGGGCCTATACCTCAGCGTCCACAGTGTAGGCTATGACCTTTCTTTAGAAACTGATGAGTCTTGGCACCTATTCTCTGGCCCAGAGAGCAAGGACTTACACATCTCTGACTTATTCATTAATCATTGATAGGATGAACAAATAACCCTATTTTTTATCACAATAATTTCCAGAGTCCCATATTGCAATGTTTGTGTGATCATGGATGAATCATTGATTTTCCTCAAACCTGCCCAGGCTGAAGCTCATCCCAAGGCATTCAGAATCAGCCCATTCTATGGTTGAGATCTCAAAGTCTATCTTAAAGTCTGGGACTCCATCTGATACTCATATGTTTGGGATATATTCCTTTAAGTTCTAAACTCTGCTAGAAAACTACTCGAGTCATTATTCCCACACACGACCACAGCATAGCATAAGCCCTAGGTAATTCCAAACACTCAAAAAACATTTGCTATGCAGTTCAAAAGTGGAAAGGATTAGAAAAAAATGTTTAAAAAAACTCAAAGGCCCTCTTGTGATGACAGATTTAAACTAGACAACTACGAACCCAGAGCTGTCAGCAGCTTCCCTAATGTCCACAGATTCCTGTGGACTTTAGAGACGTTGCAGCTGAATCATGTCTTTGGTCTGTATGTAGGCATTAAAGTTCTCAAGACAGCATTGACCAACAAGTGCTAAGATCCTTCTGTATCACCACGTACTACAATGGGCAGTCCTGCAGACTCCATTTCTGCAAACAGGGACCATGCCTGATGGATAATTAGAAAAACAATAAATCACTTTGTTTGACTGTTGTGTTTTTTTAATTGCAGCTTTACATTTTGTATTCAATTGAAAGGCAAATGCACATGTCAAGCTAAAAACAACTATTAAAATTTCTTCGTTATTTCCTAAAATCTTCACTAATTTATTTAAATGTCATCTTCAAAATTAAAATCCATTTAGCCCTTACCAGGCTTGTCTTTTTAAATTACCTGTCACTCATCACTAAAAAGTTTTCTGCTTTTAAATTATCTGTAATTATTTTCCATCATATTTACTGGAATAAGATGGTTCTCAAAATACCAGCAGAGTCCTCAGAATTACACTGAAGACTACTTAGTTTTACTTTATGAAAAGAAATATTTGTTAAACATGATGCAAAGGTTTTTATTTTGTTTCATTCTGTTTCACTTGAGACAGGGTCTCAATATGCAGTCAAAATTGGCTTCAAACTGTACAGCCCAGACCTCTAATATAATTCTACAGCCACCTTCTAGGAACTGAGATTACAGGCATGCATCACAATACAGAACCTAATGGAGTGCTTCTATAATCCCCTTCCTTTCCTATATAAGGGAATAAATGAGGTAATAAGAACAAGATGCATATCTGTATAATGCTTAATAGTATATAAAATGTATACATAGGTCTATCTATCATCTATCTATCTATCTATCTATCTATCTATCTATCTATCTATCTATCTATCTATCTATCTATCATCTATCTATCTGTCTATCGTATATACTTGTATAGTATATTCATATGGCCAGTGTGAAGCCAGGTGTCACTATTCAGTTCCTATGGTGCTATAAAATGCTGCAGTAGACTTACCTGGAGAGAAGACCACCCATTTAATTGACATCTATTTGCAATGATGTCATCATTTTCTGACATTTTAGAAATATTCTTTTGCAAGAGGACAAGCAAAAAGTTTTAAAGCCCTTAGCTGACGCTGTGGCCTTAATCACCAACTTCATGAAATGAATACGTAAATTGGGTTAAGGCTTAAGTTGATTCTTAAGCAATGAGAGCATTCCTGAATAAACCTGTGAGTAGTTTAGAAATATCTAAACGCTATGGACCGCTCGCAGAAGACCGCATCTTCCCTATCGGTTTGCTAAGACAATCCCCAGAGATACACCCACAGACCAGAGGATGTAGACAATCCCCAGAGATATACCCACAGACCAGAGGACATAGACAATCCCCAGAGATACACCCACAGACCAGAGAATGTAGACAATCCCCAGAGATACACCCACAGACCAGAGGATGTAGACAATCCCCAGAGATACACCCACAGACAAGAGGACGTAGACAATCCCCAGAGATACACCCACAGACCAGAGGATGTAGACAATCCCCAGAGATACACCCACAGACCAGAGGA